>PVIU01004187.1:0-59545 GCA_004026605.1 Ondatra zibethicus
TGTAAGCGAGGATGGGAAGCCCTCTGGGTAAAGTGTACACCCGGTGTTTATTAGGAGGTTTGCTCAAAGGGGAACAGAGAAATGGAGCAGCAACTGGCGGAGGCAGTGCAGTCAGCTGAAAGTTTTGTCTTGTGTTTGGTTGAAGAGGGAAAAAAATACAAGCAAAAAATAACACAAAAGCTTCCTGCCTTTGATCCCATCTATCAGGAGGCCAAGGCAGTGCTATTGCAAATTTGAGACATCAGAGGCAAGACCCTGTCTCAAGCAACAACAACCATAATGGTGTGTGTTAAAATTCTTTGGGGAAGGGAACTGATAGATGTGTGAGAGATGCTCAGACTGGCTGAAGTATGAAAGACAGAATGGATGGGACTTAGTGAGTAGGTGGAGCAAACTTGGAACTAGGTAGATGCACTGTTTATCCAGGGCAGTTATCCTAAAAAACCGTTAGTTTCAGGACACTCAAAATTAAAAAAAAAATACCGTAGCTCTGTATCAGTTCCTTTTCTGTTGCTATGGTAAGATACTGTGACTAAGGCAGCTTATAGAAGGAAGAGTTTATTTGTCTTCTGATTCCAGAGGGTAAGAGTCCATTGTGGCGGTGGGAGAGGCATAGCAGGAAGTAGCAGGCACGGTGGCAGGAGCAGGAGATGCCAAAGAGGAGAACAGGAAGTGAGGCTAGACTAGAAACACTCAATGTCTACCCCAGTGAAGTACCTCCTCCAGCGGGGCTCCTCCTCACAAAGGTTCCACAGCTTCCCCAAACAGTGCCACCAACTGAGGACCAAGTGGTCAGATACATGAGCTTATGGGGGACTGTATTCGTCACGGTTCTTTAAAGGGACAGAACTGACAGAATGAATATAGATATATGAATATAACTCATATGTATATATGAGAGAGATAGAGGAGACAGAGAGAGGCAGGAGAAAGAGAAAGAGAGGATTTATTAGAGTGGGTTACAGGCTGTGGTTCAGCTAGTCCAACAATGACTCTCTAGCAACAGAAGATCCAAGAATCCAATAGTTGTTCAGTACACAAGGCTGGGTGTCTCAGCTAGTCTTCAGTATACACCAGAATCCTGAAGAATTAGGGCTATTCTTTAGTGCCAGTAAAGGACTAGACTTGCCATCGAGACCAAGGTCAAGCAGGCAGAGTACAAGGTTCCGTCTTCCATGTCCTTTATATAGGATGCAAGCAGAAGGTGTGGCCCAGATTAAAGATGAGCCTTCCCACCTCAAAAGACTTAATTAGAAACCCCTCACAGTTGTTTCTAGACATAGTCGACAGCCAAGAATAGCCATCCCAGGGACATTTGTCATCAAAACCACAACAGGACCCTAAAGGGCTTTTAGTCTGTCCATAGTTAGCATGTTAAAAGTCCCATCCGACAATGTAAAAATACTTCATTTTAGAATACACTAACAGAGGTAATTTTTCTTTAGACAGGCTTATGTGTATGCCCAGCTAGCCTTGGAATTGATATGTAGCTGAGGCTGGTCCAGAGTTATGATCCCCCTGCCTCTGCCTCCACACACTGGGATTGCAGGCCCGTGCATGTGCCACCACTCCTGGCTTTATATACAGTGTTGAAGATCAAATCCAGGGCCTCACACATGCTAGTCAAGACACGATGAACTGAGCCACAAAAAGAAAACAATTTCTGTGGAAGATAACAATGTTTTCTAAACAAAAATAACTGTTGGGGAGAACTGCACTTTACTTTTTTGAGAATACCTTTAGTGTCTGGTTTTCTTAAGAGGAGACAGCTGAATTTTTATGTTTTTAAATTCGGTCCAGTAAAAACATCATTATTGCATAATATTTGGGAAAATTCTTGAGTGCTTGTGGGGAAAGAGGAGCGAAAAGACAAACAGTTTCAGTGTTGTCATTTTTCACCTTGTAGAAGACCCTGACAAGGGCCTTGGGAGACCGCAGGAGTCTAGGTGTTATTCCTGGAAACTTTGATCTTTTTGACAAGAAGTCAGAACCTAAGGGAACAGGCATAGATAAACAGGGAAAATGTGGTTGGCAAGCCTTTCTAATTGTTGGTGTTAGTGTGGCATACAGTAGGAACTGGAATTTGTGAACTGTTTTACTTTATTGAATATATAGGCTATATTTTAAACATAAGGGAAATGAACACCAAATTAAATACACTTTACTTACTACTGCAACAGAAAAAAATATGACCAATTACAATCTTTATTCACCATCAATTTAAAAATGTATATCATAGCTAAGCAGTGGGGTACACCTTTAATCCTAGCACTTGGGAGGCAGAGGCAGGCAGATCTCTGTGAGTTCGAGGCCAGCATGGCCTACAAGAGCGAGTTCCAGAACAGCCAGGGCTGTTACACAGAGAAACCCTGTCTTGAAAAACAAAACAAAAAACAGAAAACAAATGTATATTAATTCTAGATATATTAAATGTGGGGGAAAATGGTCTTTGTGTCAATGCGGCCTGAGGAGCACTCTGCTCAAGGGTAGCCAGAACCACCTGCTGATGGAAAGAATTTCTACGTGAGTAGGTATGAAGCAAAGTTAAGATCTTCTTATGAAAAGAGAGATTTTTTTTATAGAGTTTTAAGCAAAGGCATAGAGGAGGAACAGAAAGAGGGAGGAAGGAGAAAAGAGATAGAGCTCAGGAGGAGGTGGGGAGGGAGGAGGGAGAAGGGGGAAGGAAAGAGAGAAGGAGGAAGGAAGGAGGGGGGAAGGAGGTTGGAAAGGAGAAGTGGAGAGGGAGGGAGAAAGAGGAGGGGGAGTGGGGAGAAGGGTGTTAGAGGAGATGTTGGGGGAAAAAGGGACTGTTATATATACCCTAGGGAGGGCCCAGGCTTCCGAGGGGAGAGTCATATTTAAGTGTATTAATAATAGTGCATGCATATTGGTGGCTACTGAGAACACATTGTTCAAAGGATCTGAAAGATGAACTAGAAATATTTTGGTATAATTATTTTCTCTAAAGAACTCTCCTTGCCAGTCTTTAGGGCCTGTGGTCTAGCTGCTCCCGGCTTCAAGCATGCCTGACAGACGTGGTGAAGCCATGTCTCGAAAACAAAGTAAAATGAGTATGAGGATGTAGCTCAGAGGTAGAACATTCGCCTAGCGTGTGTGAGGTCTCGTGTTTAATCTCCAGTATGTACCGCAAAAGTACAACAGATCACATCCTAATTAACAGAGGTTATCAACTGGTTTATGAAATGAATTATAAATGTTTAAAGAAAAGAAAGAGTCCTGACTAAGCCACAGGCCCAGAGAGGTCAAAGGGATTCTTACTGCATCATAGGCACACGGAGCCAAGGCCCATGTCTTGATTATAAACCTGTTCATTATCTTGCTTATAATATTTTTCTCAAGAATGGGATTTCAAGTCCTTCACAGGTGACTTGATACTATTCAGTGAGAGGCTTAATCCAGGTACCCTTCTCCCTTTGACGTCCCTCTTCCCACCCTGGTTCGTGAGAACTGCAGAAATAGTGTGACTGTCTAGGAAAGTGGGAGGCCGCTCTGAGGGCCCACTTGGTATTCATGGCCATTATGTTCAATTCAACCACTTCTCAAAAGGGTCCCTTCTATTCTCCCGTGTCTGTGCAAATACCAGCGGACCCTGGGAGCTATTTGCTTAAGCACGCTACCAGCAATATCTTATTTTATATTAAGCAATGAGGGAAAGTACACTAGGGGCTCCGAGACCTCTGTGAAAGTAAGGGGGAAAGCGGGATTTGGATTGAGAGGGCTGCTGCTTTCCGTGTTTCTGTCTTCCCCTCTTCCAGCTGTGAAGATGACATAAATCCTGGGGTGTCTTCAGACCCTTCTAGCTTTGGCCCTTTATGTATTCCAGTCTATAACGAACCCTACAATAGGAAGTGCACATCCTTCATCCAACTAATGATCCTAAGATGTTCCTAAGGACCAGCGTATTTTCTCTTTCTTTTTGTTCCAGACAGGGTTTCTCTGTGTAGCCCTGGCTGTCCTGGAACTCACTCTGTAGACCATGCTGGCCTTGAACTCACAGAGATCCACTTGCCTCTGCCCCTAGAGATTAAAAGCTTAAGCCACCAGCATCTGGCTTAAGCCGGCATCGTTTTATGGAAGGTAACAATTACAAGAGGATGGGTTTTGGAACAGCTAGCCATTGTTTTCCCTGGGGCAGGAAATTGGCACAGCACACAGGAAATTAACTGAATTCATAGGGAGTCTAGGATCTCCTTTGCAATTAAAAAAAAATTATTATTTTATGTATATGGAGTTTTGCCTGTGTATGCCTCTGTGCCATGTGTGTGCCTGGTACCCACAGAGCCTAGAATAAGGCAGGGATCCCCTGGAAATAGAGTCATAGATGGTTGTGAGCCATTATCTGGGGGCCGAGAACTGAATTTGGGGCCTTTGAAATAACAGCCAGTCTTAACCACTGAGCCATCTCTCCAGGCCTTTCTTTGTGAAAGAATTTGTGAACTCAGATTTAAGGATAAAAACCATGCATGTTCCTCATCAGCCTACTTTGAACACAAAGTCTGTCTCTATGGCCAGTATGAACACACACCTATAGAGAGTCAGGTAGTCTCTTTTACTCCCCGATCGTCTTCAAGCCCCCACTCTTTGATGATCGCTTCGCAATTCCAATATGAAATCAAGGATTGGGGAGATGGCTCTCCGCAATTGAGAGCACAGGCTGTTCTTTCAGAGAGCCCAGGTTCAGTTCAGTCCAGTTCCCAGCACACACAGGATGACTCACAATTATCCCTCACTCCAGCTCCAGTGGAGCTGATGCTGTCCTCTGACCTCCACGGGTACCAGACTTCACGCACGTGGGACACATACATTCACACAGGCAAAATACTCACATTCATTAAATATGTAAGCCTTTCAAAAAAAAAAAGCCAAATGAGAGACAAAGCAACAGAGTGGGCACTTCCCCCGTTCTCCCGTCTCTACTTCAGAATGTCCATGCGTTCATCCCTTTTCACCTTTTCCAGTTGTGCATCTGTGACCATTTTCTCCCTGCCTGCTTGAGAATCCAGACACTGTCCACGAATTGCTTTCCTGAAGGTCATTGATGGTTTTCAAACAAAGGAGTCTCACTTACTCATTAGTTGGGCAGGTATTTGAGCTTGCCCCCGCGTTAGACCTTACATTAATCCTAACTTAAGCAAATATGCGATTCAGTAGGGGGCTGTGAGCTGGAGCAGAAGCTGGCAAGCTTTCTGTCTGCAGAGGCTCGGATACTGGGTGATTCAGTCACAGCATCTCTTGGAAATACCCAGCCCCACCCTTCCAGCATGAAAGCAGCCACAGACAAAGGAGAATGAATAGGAGTGGGTGTGTTCCAATGATCTTTCCAAATAAAGAGTAGTCTTCAGCTAGATTTGGCCCGTTCCATAGTTTCCTGACCCCCCTCCCCTCCCATCTGAGAGCCCATCAGGTATGTCTTTCTATTTATGTTGTCCAGGTTGTTGTTTCTCAAGATCCTGGGTTTGTCCTTGTGCTTGTCCCCCCCCCCCCGCTCTCTGTCCTAGCCATTCTGAATTGATGCCTGTGTTCTTTTCCATCTGTTTATGGGGCCTTCTGAAACACTGGTTACAACTGAAAAGCCATTTGTCACTCCCTCTCCCAGTACCCCTGCTCTTCCTCTCCATTTCTCTTATTCTCTTCTAGGCTTGAGACAATGAGCCGCGCTGACATGGGAGGCACCAGCTCAGTGCCCGGTAGAGAGGAGGCTATCCACAGAGGTTAGCTCTGCCCTTTTTTCCTTACAGGAGCCTTTGATTTTAAAGCATATCCAAAAGCTATTGTGGCCTTTAGTTTGACCCTAAAATACCTCTTGCTTCTGATCTCTCATTTTCAATATCACCACCTCCTCTTGATTTAAAGCAAGCTGTTAATGAATGCACTTGGTACATATAACAGTAACAACAGAAGCAATCTCCCATTGGCTTAGCCCAGAATGGGTTAATGTTTTTCACTTACTACATTAACCAGAGGCAGACAGCTGTTCTCAGCTAGAGACAGGAGTTCAAAGCCAGACTGCACTATATGAAAGCCTGTGTCAAAAAAAAACAAAAATAAATGAAAACAAAACAAAAAAACCAAGCAAGCAAACAAAAACTATAATTAAAATTTAAAAAGACTTTCTCAGAATTCCCTACCTACCAAGGTTTTGTTTTTGGGTTTTTTTTTTCCCATTTCATTGCCTGGGCTATATTACTCCAAACAAATACTAGAAAGATCAAATATTGAGAAGAGCTCTGGCCTTAAACACATCTCATCTGAAATCCAAGTCAAAAAAAAAAAAACAAAAAAAAAGAAAGAAAGAAAAAGAGAAAACCCAAGCTCCTCCCCCAACAGTTCATGACTTTCTGAAGCAATTTAAATTCTTGTATGAAAAAATATAAATAACAAGCAAATTCAGTTGTAAAAGGGGGCACTTGAGAAATAACAAAATAAGCTAGTTTTAGGAAAATAACCATTTCAAAACGTTTAAAGGATATGCTGATGTTCAGAAAATCTTAAATTAATTTTGAAATAGAAATGAGGCAAAATATTAGTGTCACATAAAGTCATCTATGAACAAAAAGGACAAAAGCAGTCAGAGAAGCAGCCGGCCTTAGGGAACACCTGAACCCACACAGGGATCCAGATGGGGCTTTGGCGTGAAGCTAAGCAGCACTACCCATTGCCATCCACCCGCATCTCTTCCATGCTGCATGGGTGTTTGCTCTGCTGCTTGAAGAGGAGTGGGTATCTGGGTCCTTCAGGGAGGATAGAGGTATGTATTTCCCCCAAATGATCTGATAATTATATATATATAGATATATAGATAGATAGATAGATAGGTATAGGTATAGAGATAGATAGATAGATAGATAGATAGATAGATAGATAGATAGATAGATAGATAGATAGATAGATAGTGACCGGCAGGAGCCCTTATGTCCCGAGAGCCTGTGGAAGGTGAGGCTTAGGTACTTCCTGTCATTAAGATGGCCCCCTGCTTATTCACTTACATTTTAGTATATGTGAATCAGATAATCATATTCTGCTTCGATAATAGATGATTCATGGGACCCTTTCTCTACTAAGGAGTTTTGTGACATTTTAATTGCTTTCGCCTTGCTATAAAAGTAATATCTGCTTAAAAATTTAAGGGAGTAACCTGGGGTGGTAGTGCATGCTCATAATTCCAGTACTTAGAAGCTTTGCCAGGAGGACTGGGAGTTAAGAGCTAGCATGGGCTCCATAGTGAGCCTGTGTCGCAAGAGCAACAAGGAAAACAAAACAGAGGGAACAAAACTTAGGTTATAAAAGGTGAAGAAAGCAAAACTACTTGAAAAAACCCTAGTAAACCAGAGGTACCTATTTTGTTTGGTTGTTTAATAGACATATAAAATATAAATACTCCTTGGGTGCTATTTACTGGCTTTTGTTGTCTGTCATGAACATTTCAGATATTTTAGAACGTTTTATGAAGCATCAATAGTTAAATGCTTTAAGAAAACATTACAGTCACATTTCCATCTATGTACTTCTACCCTCTGTTGACTATAACTCTCTCTCTCTCTCTCTCTCTCCCTCTCTCCCTCCCTCCCTCCCTTCCTCCCTCCCTCCATCCCTCCCTCCCTTTCTTCCTTCCGGCAGGTTTTCTCTGTGTAACAGTCCTGGCTCTATCCTGGAACTCAATCTGTAGACCAGGTTGGCCTCAAACTCAGAGATCCGCCTGCCTCTGCCTCCCGAGTGCTGGGATTAAAGGTGTGCGTGGCCACCACTGTCCTTCTAGACTCTTAGAGTTACAGTTCTGCGCTGCTGGGTTGTATTCAGGTCATCCCCAGAACAGGATGCATTTTAACTGCTAAGTCATTTCACCAGCCCCGTTTTTTTTAATTTATCTTAAAATATATAATCATTAGTATGTTTTGCCTGTGTGTATATATGTGCATCACATAGAGGCCATAGTGCCCAAAGAGGCCAAGAAAAGGCATTGGAATTGGAGTTACAGGTGGTTGTGAGCCACCATGTGGATTCTGGAAACAGAACCCAAGTCTTCTGCAAAAACAAGTGCTTTAGCTGCTGAGCCCAGCCTCACACTTTTCTCTTTAAAACAAAAAAAAATGTCAAATACATATTTTTATACTTCTGTAGGTTTTAGACAAAAGCTATCACTATACAAAGTTAGGTTCCTCAAATCTCTCACTAACAACACATTTTCTTTGTACAGCGTTGCCAGTGGCCTTTTATAAAACTCACTGAGAATTGAAGGGAGGGTGTTAAAACTGAGAGACTCCTGTCTGCATAGTGACATGCAGAACTTCTAAGTACTCAGGCACTTGGGTTTGGATGAGGCAATGTTAGTCTGCAGTGGTAGAGGCCAACGGGTTTCTCATTAATAGCAAATAGGGAATGGAAGTATATGAGACCAGGCACGTTGTGGTGGAGTGATTTAACTGATGGCAAGAAGGGACGCCATTCAAACACTGTCCTAGATCAGCCCTTACGACGTGGAGGGCAGCCACTAGCAACAGCCAGTCAGCTGTGTGTCAAAACCGGTTTTTGTTTTGCTTTTTTTTTTTTTTTTAAAAAAATGCTTTGCAGATTTCACCAATTAATAGCTTTGGTCACTGAGGTACAATTGGTCAAGAATGAATATATACATCTGGTCATCTCCTCCTTTTCTTTACAGCCAGCAAGCTACGGAGGAACCCAAGGCACAGGACCTGGAGACCCTGATAGACACAATCCAGATGCACCTGAAAGACCATTCCTGCAAAGATAACCTCCGTGAAGCGTTTCAAATATATGACAAGGAGGATTCTGGATACGTAGACAAAGAGACGTTCTTTAAAGTTTGTGACACTCTTAATGTCCCAGTCGATGACTCTTTGATTAAAGAGGTCAGTATGAACTGTGACTTGGGCTGACTGCCGAGACTAAGCACTGGTCATTCCTCCCTAAGGAGTTACAAGAATCAGATCTGGATGGGATTTCCCATGTGGCAGCATCAACTTCCTTTTCAAATTGTTGCTGCAGGGTGTATCATTAGACGGGGGTGGAAACCCACAGCAGAGAAGTTGCTAGACTAGCATGTTAGGGTTAGAGGGTAGTTTAGGTGATCCTGATGCACCAGCTGCCAAGAAGTGACCTAAAAATAAGTTAATGAACAGATGTTGCAGGCTGTGAGATCCCTCATAGCCAGCCTATTAGTAGGACTATCATGGAAGCTGATATGAACACTGCCTGAGGCATCAGTGTCTGTAAGATAACATGGCTCGATATAGATGGGGAAGGCGTGGACGTGTTCCTCCTAAAATTTTCATGGTTGTTAAATAAGGGTATCATTTTATTCATTACAAATCCCACTAGCCAGAACTCCCTTGGAAGTCAGAACAAAATCTGCCCCCCTCCCGACCACCAAGACTCTAGCTTAATATCAAGACATGCTCATTGACTAAGAACATGGGGGCTTTACTGACCTTCTTAAAGGTTTTCAAGAAAGAGAAATGTTTGGAAATTAAGGCTCATTTAGAAAATGGTTTTGTTGAAGTAACTAGGTTAGGATGGAGGGTTTTGTTTGGTCTCTTTAAAGACAGAATGTTGTCAAGGTGTATGAATGGTCAGATAGGAGGGCCAAATACCTAGTTAGCTCTGGAAGTCTTTGATTGAAGGCATGGCTAATTCACTTTTTAATTTTCAAGTCATTCATACTGTGTGACATGGGAGCAGACATGAGAGGCACTGTAGTCACTGGGAAGTGGGGCAAGGAGGGCAGATCTGCATGTTGCACAGACACCTGCAGCCAATCACTGTCGAGTCCAGGGGGCAGTTAAAGCAGTGGCATAACTAGCTTCTTCTATTAGGCTGCAATAGCAGGGGGCTGCTATTCAGGAATGTTTAGTTCTTGGGAAGGGGGCAAAATATTTATATTTGAAGAGAGCAATAAAAGCATTTTGGGTCTGCTGGAGGATCATGAGTTCAAGGTCAGTGGAGGCTACAATGTGAGGTACTGCCTCAGAAGATGAAAAAGGAAAGCGCTGTGATAACAACGCCTTTATAAATATGGATATTCCTGCTGTGGTTTCACTATGTATACTATGGGGCTTAATGTCTGACCTACCTTCCAGGATCACAGGATTTCTTCAGAGTCAACTGAGGATATAAAGGCTGAACTTTGTTTGGGTTGGCAAAAACTGGGGCTCTTTATGCGTAAGTGCGCCCTGCAGTTAAGCTGAAGGAAGCCCTGCCTCACCTACCCTCTTTGTTCCCTTGCAGTTAATCAGGATGTGCACCCACGCAGAAGGCAAGATGAACTACTATAACTTTGTTCGCGCTTTCTCCAGCTGACCTGAATGAGAGAGTGCGGTATAAATCTTTGACATTGAGCTGATGTCAAGAAGCCTACTTTGTACTTACCATACAAGTATTCATGTCACTTATTTTTGGCTCTTCTAATTCACTATTGCTGAAATCTAAAGTAAATTGATTTTCAAAGAATGGAAGACCGGTGCCTTATTTGGAGTGGCAGAGGTACCATGGCACTTTTAGCTTATGGGGTCCAGGGGTTCTAGGATTCGCCAAACAGTATCCTGAATATGTCTGGAACAGTGCTTGGGATGAGGCTAACATCTGAATTGGTAGACAAGTAAAATAAACTTCAGAGTAAGGAGATGCTCAGCAGTAATTTGCAAGCCTGAATAGAAACACAAACTGACCCACTCCTGAGTAAGAGAATCCCCCTGCCTGCCTGCCTTTTAACTACCACACAGCCTTCTCTGGCCCTCAGATGCAAACCTGTCGTGTGCTGAGCATGCGGCCAACAGACTGGAGCCGGACCCTGAGCTAGGTTCAGCTTGCGGACTCAGCCCACACAAGCATATACACTAACTCATACCACATCATGACACACACAATTAGTTTTGTGATTCTTTGGAAAGCTTAATACAGACGTAGAAGGATGAAGAACAGAAGGGATGATAGACTTCTCTGGAAACATCTGGAACGTTGAAAATAAAGTTCACAGCAGCACTGTTGCTGCTAGCCAAGGGCCTCTCTACCCACCCTTCCGCTTCCCTCAATATCGTAGGGAAATATATTACATGCTCTTTAGAGTGTAATTCTAAGCCCATTAGTAGAATAAAAACTGGGGCCTGATGTCTGGCTCAGTGGGAGAATACTTTCGTAGTATGTACAAGAACCAACAATACCATCAAAAACAAAGTTTACAAAAATGGAATAGAGAATCGTGCAGTGCACATAGTAGGGTGCCTATTTTCATAAAATCTGTGTGTTTACTGGGATACAATGTAAATACATTTAGAAAAGAATTCCTTTACAGAGTGTGCCCTAGAAGAGGGCGGGGCAAGACTAGTAGCACTTTCAGGCTCTCTAATGAGCTCAGATTGACAGCCACAGACCTTCTTCTGTGAAACAGGCATGCTAGAGTCTTCCCAGTCACCCAAAACATGCAACAGTGAGGATGAAGTCATACAGAACCAGAATACCCAGGTTCTCTCAAAATTATCAGGGGGGCTCCCTGGTTTTGCCTTTTGCAAAGCATTAAGACACATTTAAGTAGCTTGTTCAGAGGGTTTCTTTCTGTTCTAGGCTATCTCAGGAAGAAACCACGTTCATTTCCTCCCACCCTTTGTAGCTGTTTGAGGTTTTATTTTTCAGTGCTTTAGAAAATCTATTTCAGTTTAAATTAGCCAAGCTTTATCCGGCCTGCTCCATCCAGGCCTGCCCCAGGCCTGGGAGCCTTCAGTACAGCATGTACTAGACAAGTAGAGTCCTCCTCTGACTGCTGCATCCCATCTCTCAGCTTTGGAATATCTAAGATGGGTTAAGGGTAGGAGCAGAAAGCTGGAGAAGCAACGTAGTCTTTCTCTTATTGGTTAGTAATATCATCTGTAGCTAGGGCTGGCTAAGTGGCATGGCTTATTCTCACTCACAGGGCACTTTTCTTGAGGGAGCTCCTAGGTCATTTTTCAAAGAAATCCTGTGCATGATCCCTGTCACCAACTGCTGAGCTCTAAGGACATGCTCCCTAGGCTCCTTTGCTTCCCCAGACGGGTCTCTTGGCAGGGGCCACCTCAGGTACTATGCCCCTCTAGCGTAGGCTTTATAGTTAGGGAAGTCAATTCCTTTCCTTTGGACTTATTTTAAGAATCAGCCACACCAAATATGCTTTCTAGATTCCAGAGGACTGAGCCATGGAGATGGCCCTGTGGGTAAAAGTGCTAGCTGTGAAATTCTGATGGCCTGAGTTCAAATCCATGGCCCCCAAGTAAAAGCCGTTGCAGTCCATGCATCTGTAACCCCAGCACTTCTTCAGTGATATGAAATACAGAGACGGGAGTGTCCCCAGGAAACTCACAGGCCAGCTATCCTCGATTGCCCAGTGCTACGGCAATCGAGAGGCTCCACCTCAAAGCAGAAGACAAGGATTGACTTGAGCACAATTGTCCTCTGCTCCTCTGCTCACCATGTGAGCATACCGCCCTCAAATATGTGCATGTACACTAGATGTTTTTCAAAAGTTTAAACTTGGGCGAGTTGAGTGACAGTACCCACAGCGTTCTGAAAACCCCCTGAAAAAATCCATGCCTTCTATCATTCTCAGCCATCCCTGCCTTCCATGGAAGGGGAAAGCCTACAGAAGTGATGGCCTGGTCCTTGGCTATCTTTCACAGATGTGTACAGTGGCAGCATCCGGAAACCCTTTATTCTTTTCCCACTGGCTCTCGGCTTTTGCTGAAATAGAGGTGATCTCTTTTAGATCTTCTTTCTCCCCGTTGAAGCTTAAGCACCTTCACCCCTGTCTTAGTCAGTGTTCTGTTGCAGTGAGAGACACCGTGATCATGGGGGCTCTTACAAAGGAAAGCATTTAATTGGGACTGGCTTACAGCTTCAGAGGTTTTGTCCATTATCATCATGGTGGGACATGGTGGCATGCAGGCAGACATGGGGCTCGAGAAGGAGCTGAGGGTTCTACTTCTGGATCCGCAGGCAACAGGAAAAGAGAAGAGTGGGCTTCTAAAACCCTAAAACCCACCCCCAGTGACATACTTCCTCCAATTAGGCCACACCCACTCGAACAAGGCCCACACCTCCTAATCCCTCTCAAGTAGCACTATTCCCTGATGACCAAGTAAGTATTCAAATACATGAGCCTATAGGGGCCATTCCTATTCAAACCACCACACCCTCCAATCTCAGTTCTAACCACTTATTTCTTCTCTCTTCCACAAGATACCATACAGATAGCGCTTTCCATTGCTCACTGTAGTCTCAAAGAGACACTGGTCTTTTGTAAGGCTGGCACACTAATTCCATAAGCTTGTTTCCCATGCCTCATCTTGCATCTTTCAAACTGACCAAGACTGAGCAGACCTGATGACAAATATCCTGATGAGGTCCAAGAGGCATCTCACAGAAGACCAGGGCTGAAGGGAATGCCTGTGGAAGTAGCCTACTCACTGTCCACTACAGAATCGGAGCAGATCACTTCTGAGACCCTGAAAAGGCATGCAACCACAAGATGCCACTAAGTACTATATGATATAATGGAGTACTTCACCAAACAATTCCACACCAGTTTGGAATTATGATTAATAAAAGGGTTATTTATTTAAAGGAAAAACTTACAAATCACCATCCTAGACAACAGCCCTCTGCAAAACCAGGAAAAGAGTCTGGTAGCCGGAAGTGGAGTCCAAAGCAAGAGAGGGAGCGCATAGGCTCCCACTGCTTTTTTCAAACCAAAGAGACCACGCCCAAGTGGGCTGGTATCTTAAAGGCTATTGGCTGAAGGAGTGGAAGGAGCTCCCACAGCAATGATACTGTCACAACTGGCACACATCTTGAGGCCTGGGTTCAGGTGATGGATAACAGCTAACTGTAGTGAGCAACACTAAGAGATGACCACCCCTTCAAATACACCACAGCATGGCCAGTTACCATCTTCAGGGGCAGCACACTGGTAGCCATAGCCATCAGATTTAACTGAAGGATGTATTCAAGGCTAATAAGGATAGTTCATTGCTTCAGAACAGAAAAAAAAGCTGCCTGGTTTGGTGGTGAGCCACTGTTCAGTCCAGGGTATGTCCTCCAAATACACCACTAGGGGGCCTTGAACATACTGTTGTAATTAAGGGGATTCCCTTTGTGTTTACAAAGCTTCAGTATATTCAGGACAAACAGGCGAAGAAGAGTTCTCTAAATATTGTTTCCAAGGGCTCCTGGGTATGCAATTTTTTAATATCCTGTTGGCACACACAGCACGTTTATTAACATCAATTTAGCCAGGTATGGGCATGCACACCTGCAATCCCAGCATTCGGGCTGGAGGACTGCTTATGTCCAAGGCCAACCTAGTCTGCAATGCAGTTGACGCAAGCCAGGACTATACTGCAAAATCCGGGCTCAAAAAAAAAAAAAAAACCAGCCAATTTAAAAGTGGGCATGGTGGCACATACCTGTGGTCCAAGCTCTTAGGTGGCAGAGGCTAGATTGCCAGAAGTTCGAGGCCAGCCGGGCTAGAAAACCAGCAACGGTCCAGCCAGAGCTATGTAGAACACCCTGTCTCAAAAATAAATGATATATAGTTTTATGTGTACCATGAACTCAACGCTGTTGCCCGCTGCCACATCCTGGGAAACAAAACCGGCAGGAACGGGCTAGGTTACCTTTGCTCAGTGCCAGATATCACCTGGCACGCCACACAGGAGCAGGATGGAAACCATCTGCACCAAAGCTTGCTGCCATCAGCACCACTCACCTCAAGTAAGTCTCTGGGTGGTGTTTAACCCTGTGGGTTCCCTTGGCTAGCTACCCCAGCAATTGCACCCACTTCCTGAGCACTCCCCAAGGATGGTTCTGGAAAATGCCGCCACAGCTGCATGCAATAGCAGGGCATTTACGCCCCACCGGGCACCCTCTTGCTGCCATTCTTACCAAATTGGGACACTGCATTCATAGAGACCAAGACCTACATCTTCTTCAAGCTGCATGACATTGCTGGAGAGTAGTGAAAGCATGGAGGCCTTCCTGGGGGAGGGGGCCTCCAATTTACAAAACCTGTTAGGAAATCACTTTTTCTAACTCACTGTTACAGATGAGATAAAAACGATGCATACTAACCCAGTTACTACATAGTGAAATATTTTAGACACAAAAGCTAAAGTTTACATGAATGTGTTTTTTCAAAGTGAAAACAAATGAAAGAATTAAGACTAAAATATATTATCATATAAAACCACACCAGTGAGTCCTACCAGAGATGGTTATGACCAATAGTCCTATGCCCTTTATTCAGGTATTTCAGAAAATATTTGATCATTTGTTCCAAAATTACATTTAAAAATCCATACAAAACTGTAGCTTGTTTCCAAAAGCAGACAAAAACAGCGGAAAAAGGACTTTGAAAAAAATTCACCAAAAGTAAAAAGACACCCCTCCTTCCCTGCCCTTTTACACGAAAGCATAAATATGCAGTTACACATTTTCCTTGAGTTCCGTGTTGAATTTGGTCCATAACATGAACAGGCTAATGTAGAGAAACAGTCCATGTGTCCACATTTGCATTCTGCGTTGCCCAGGGCACCGGCTCCTCTTCTCATCCTCCAGGTGTTTTGTTAAATAGGTAACTGAAAAGTGAGGTTTCATCACATGCCAATCTGTGCCCAAAAGAACAAGAGCACTCACTGTCACAGCCAGGTCCTGTGTGTGTGTGTGTGTGTGTGTGTGTGTGTGTGTGTGTGTGTGTGTAGTGCTCACCACTGTGGTGAATTCTCGGAAACAATCTCCATCTTCCCCACAGGGACAGAAACTTTGGAATGCCTTCAGCGGTGACGATGATGCCGGCAACACCAGAGCAGACCTTATTCCCAGATATGGATAGTGTCCCAGCCTGAGGATCTTGTTTCTTCTTTCAACACATTTTTAAAAAATTAAGAATTTCTAAGACGATGCTACACATTCTATAAGACTGCCACAGAAACCCACCAGGATCATGAGAATGACAGCAACAAGGGAAGAGACTGACTCTTGTATAAGGGATGATGACTACCCCTCCCATGGGTCCCCTCTCTCCCACTCTGCAGGATACAGCAAGGGACAAAGGCCTGTGGGAAAGACCACTGGTTGGGAGGGTTATTGCACAACCCGGAAGAGGACTGGGAACAGGCAGGCAGGCAGGCAAGGGTCAGGGAGGGGGTTGGTGCTAGGAACACAAGGTAACCCTGACAGGAAACCAGGAGCTTGGCAGCTACCAGACCATAGGTACCCAAGCAAGTTCCCGATGAGCTAAGACTTGGACCCAGGAGTCCATGTGAATGCATTCCTCGTACAAACTTGGGGCAACACGGAAGAACAACAGGTGGGAGGAGGATGCTGCATCTAGTCTGGGGTGGCAGTGAGTGGACCAGAAGAGCAGGGCTTGCTGCGGAGGTACAAAGTGACCTTCTCCTCTACCCCCAAGCTTTCCTTATTACATGAGGCATGGGCGCCTGCAGGGGGGCCACCTACCAAGCTTCCACAGCCAGCAGCCAAGCCCAAAGGGAACAGACAAGAGGGAAGCTTGAGACAAAGAGGAGAACACACGAGATCTGTGTGTGAGGAGAAGAGGGTCAAAACTGTCAACCCATGTCCCTTTTACCTGGAGCTGTGCTGAGGTATGGTGTCATTGGCTGCATGTGACGGTCAGCCCTAGAGCCCTGGCAGTTGGGGGCTGGCCATACAGTACCAGTGAAGGCCACAAGGCATTATAAGGCACTTTTTACACAGAACAACAAGGGGACCTGCTGAGGATAAGAACAAGAGCAGAGTTTACAGAGGCTGCTCTGTAGGACTTTGCTTCTCCTCTGCGGAGCTTCAAGAGTGCATGATGGAAGTAACGTTTGCATGAGAAACAGGGTGAAGGGTGAGAAGTTGGTGACAGCGTCCTCCTAATGCTAACCGGGGGGCCGGAGAGGGACCCTATAGGTGTTTCCAACTCTGACATTAATATTGCCCCTCTTTTGAGGAAAGAAGCTACAAGCTCAGGAGGCCTTGGGAGGGGGACGACCATCTTACTGTCCTGACCCACAGGCCTTACTTAAGTCCATTCCACACCAGTGAAGCGCAGAGGCCAGAGATCAAGAATGTAAATTTGTCTGCTGGAGACTCGGAGGCCCGTAAGCAGAGAAAGTTAGCTATGCCTAGACCCTTTACTTTCTCCCACTCCGGACTTCTGCAAACCTAACTGGGAAGCCTATCAAAAACAAATACAAATGAAGGCCTTCCCTAGCTGAAGGAGTCAGTGGGTTTCTTTAAGGATGCATGAAATCTACATGAACATTGTAGACTTGGAGAATGCACTCTTTCTGCTCCCCACGCCCCTTTTTAACCACTCAGGAAAAATGCCAATGGGGATGAAGGAGGCATCTACCTTCATGGGCTCATACGGTCCCAGGTATTCCACAAAAGCATGGTGTCCATAGCTAGGACACGGGCATCTAAATTTAAGTGATTTAAGGTCACCCTTAGACAGGTTAGGTGGTGCTAGCTGCAACCATTTAAACACACAGGGTCAGGACTGACTGGAATGGCAGAAAGCCTTCCTTCCTAGCTTTAGTCTGCTTCTCTCCCGCATCCCCTAGAACCACTGGACCGAAGGAGGAGTACACAGAGCTTACTTGTAGGCACCCATGCCTGGACAACTTGTAAAAATAAATGTCCCATCATCAATCCTCTGAGGAGGGCAACTGGCAGCAGGGAATTCACCATCCACCACTCCTGCCTGCTAGCATCCCAGGGATGCTGAGAAACAGGCAGTGGCTGCTGAGGTAGAGAAGAGCATCTTCTGGTCTTGGTGGATGCTGCCAAGCGTCTTAGAACAGAGGAGTGTGGCAGGTCCTTCACTAGGGTCGTGGCACTTTGGGGACAGGAGAGACTTCGTAAGAACAAAGAACGAGGCCACAGTGCTCAAATCAGAACAAGCCTGCCTGCATGGTAGCAGGATGATGAGGAACTCAGCTACCGGAATTCTGGCAACATTTGTGTCAACTTACCAAAGTCTGGGCTTTCCTACAACATCAATTCCAGAGAGCCTGGGTGGATGAGAAAGTAGCCTATTGTTTTCCTAAGCCAACAAACATCCCTGAAGTTGAGGCTGGTGAGGTATGGCCCTTGGACTCAGGCCTTTTCTCTGAAAATGAATACTGTCCTAACTCCTACCATGACCAAATACTTATGTTCTAGAAGAGCCTACATCAGCTCCAGATATTGGATTCCTGTTAATACATCCCACAGGCTAGCAACACGGGAAGCTTGCAAGACATTTAAGGAAGGAAGCCACATCATGTCAGGCTTCCAAGTGTCTCGGGAAAGAATAGCAGAAACCCACACACAGTGACAAGGCTGCTGGATCCAGGACATCACCTACTCTTTGTACCTGTTTCTGCAAGACCTCTACATATCACATGCTTGTCACAAGTATCAACAGCCCAGCCTGGTGACAAAACCCTTGCCAACAGCTGGCAATGACCTGCCAGTGACATAGCTTGGGGAGGGTCCAGGAGGACGCCGAGACTAACGGGGTGAGGTGAATGTGGGAGCCACTGGCTGAGCCTCCACACAGCTCTAGGCTGTGTTGCAGGCATGATCTCCATTAAAATCACCACCAGGATATTGGGCTACACTGGCTAAGATGTGCCAGACCCACTCTGTGAGGGCTGCCCAGAGCCCGAGAAGGAGAGGGAGAGAATGCAGAAACATACTTTCAAAATTCTGCCTTGCTTCCTAAGTGCACCCAGAAGAGGCCAAGGGAATCTTATCCCTATTCTGTATGCTTATCCTGGACACAGAGGGGAAAAATGCCACAGTGAAGTTTGGAACCAAATTCCTCAAATACTTGTAAGTTAGACTTTACACACGTTGTTAGTGACTTGGAGAGAGGAAGCTGCCTTGATGAAGACCCATCTCCCTGTTTATGGGCAAAAATTCAAGCTCTGGTCTCTACTATGATGTCAGAAGAAGACTCCTGTGGATATGGCTGTGTCTGCTCACACAGCCGGAAGAGTGACCCTGAGGCACCACCCCATTACCAGGCTCTAGGTGTGCTCGACAATGTCAGCAAAGGACACAGTTTTAAAGAACACTCAGGTACAGCCAGAGGAAGGGTGGCCAGGTGACCCTCCCTGGGACACCAGGGAACCACAAAGGGCTAGAGGCCTTGAAGGTTCACGTTTCTGCAGCTTGAGAGATGAAGTCTAAGATGCATGTCCAGCCCCGTATGGGCAGGCTGCTTCTGGACTCAGGAGCGGCGTATCTTGGGCAGGTTTGTAACTGCTGTTTGGTTTGGTTTTAGATGCTGGTGGATGGGTTAAGGAAGTGCAGCTGCTGGCACAGCTGGAGAAAGGTCCAGACGGACTCTTCTGTCATTCTCGTCAAGCCACCTTTCCAGGAGAGGCAGCTGTCCAACATGCTTTGCTCTTGCGGTAGAAGTGGGAAGGCATGTTCTTAGCACAGTCTCCCCAGAGTGAAGGCAGGCTGGCTTCCAATTCAAATGCAGCACTGAAAGCTCTTTGGAGTCCTGGGACTCAAAAGTTAATTAACACTGTCTTTCTGGATTAAGTCACTATGTCCCAAAGCAAACCACTTCGGGATGGGACGTGTAGAATCAGAATCCTACATCTTGTCAGTCAGTCAGCACCAAGAATATTATGATCCAAGAGGGATGGCCTTTGCCTCTCCTGCCCATCCACAAAGGCCACTGAGGATCTGCCACCAGTTCTGAGGAAAGCTCCTTGGCAAGAGGCTTCCAGATAGACAGGTCCTGGGACTGACGGACAGGACTGCCACCTTAGCTCCCTCTCATTGTAAAAAAAAAAAATAATAATAATCAGAGAAATTGCACATTGAAGTCAGGAAGTGAGGAGAAAGAGAAACAGCCGTGAAGGAAGAGAAAGAGGTGAACGAGAAAGACGTGTAGGAAAATCTAGGCCTCTGAGAAGACCCAAAACAGGATAGAGGTGAGGCCATGAGGTGGCTCAAGGGAGCAAGAGGAGAAGATTTTTGGCTTTATTGAAAATGGTTTGTGGAAGAAGAGAAAGCCAAGCAGGTAGAGAGCTACTCCCCCTTTGAGGCCAAGGTTTCTGCTGAGGGACGGAGCATGGCTAGAGAGGCTGAGCTGTGGCCAGTGTTTCTCGCCTCCCTGCTGGGCCCTCACCCAGCGGATCCCGTTCTCAGCACTTTGGCTTTAGGGAGACTTGAGTTTCTTAGTCCGTGGGGAGGTTCCATTCTCTGCTTTCACCACACCGTTTTCATGGTAACCTGGGAATGGAGAGAGACCATGTGAGGGCCCTTCTAAGACTGAGGCAGGAAAATGGAGGCGTGGAGGGTGGGAGTGTCTGATGGCTGGGGACACGGCCTTGTTGAGCATTGATCATCCAGTGAGGAACCAGTCTGTAGCCAACGGAAGCCAGCAGACAGTCTGGGGAGGGTTGCTGCCTGTCCTAGTGCCTTTGATAAGTGGCTCTGCCTCAGGTTGTTGGTCTTTGACTATCTTTTAGTAGAGAGCATCTGGGGTGACACACAGAAACCAAGGAACAAGAAGCAACCTACACTGACATCTGAGCAAGGCTGGCTTGAACTTCTAGTGTCCTCAATCCCTCAGCCCCGCAGAGGACCAACTGGTGACGAGGTGGGGAGATGGGGAACAAGTTGCTTCGGGGACAAAGCCTGACACTCTTTTTGTAGAACTGTGCAACCCTTTATTGAGGGAAAGTATCTCCACAAACTCACTGAGTTGCAGCAGCACAGAAACCCCTCCTCCCAACCCGTTTCGCTCAGGCCTCCTCACAGCCAGCCGCACACAAACACACAAGTTCTTGCCAGGCAGGCAGCCACCTGGAAAAATGCAGGTGAGTCAGCAAACAGGCATGCAGACGGGCCCCCAGGCTGGGATGTCTGAGGACCTCTGGGGGCTCAAGAATCAGAGGAGATGGGGTTGTCCCATCCCTGCCGCTTATCCCTAACACTGTATCACTATGAGTCACTCCTGAAGAGAGATGGGAAGCTGATAGCCTGGGAGGCAGGGGTGGGCTGAGATGTAGGGCACAAGAGCAGGTGAGGACACAGCCACCGTGTGGCACAGGGCACGGGTGACAGCAACCGCAGCGGAACCTGACTCATAGGACATTCTTCCTTCCAGAAGCCACTCATAGGACATTCTTCCTTCCAGAAGCCACTCATAGGACATTCTTCCTTCCAGAAGCCCCTCATAGGACATTCTTCCTTCCAGAAGCCACTCATAGGACATTCTTCCTTCCAGAAGCCCCTCATAGGACATTCTTCCTTCCAGAAGCCCCCACCCACTGCTGCCCTGAAGCACAGTGATCAAGGCCCTGTTGTGGCCAGCCTGCTCATACCCAGCTGCATGCGGCTCATCGAGCCCCAGGCCCAGAGAGAAGTATCTAGAAGGAGGAGCCAGAAGGACAGGTCTGTGGAGTACCTAAGAGCCCCCGCCCACTGGCTCTCTGCCATAGCCCTGGCACTCACCAGGTTCCCTCTTGATGGGCCTGGCTGGAAGCCTCGGGGCAGCTGGGACTCTGCGCTTAGCACTCTGTTCCTTCCAATATTCCCGCCAGTGCCGCAGCTGGGAGTGGATGAAGCGCCACATGAGCCAGGCCTGGGCAACACACACCAGCAGCAGCATGCCGAGCCTGCAGATGGGGAGAGAAGGATCCATCCGAGGGTGAGGAAGGAGGTGTGGGGGAAGCCAGGCCCTGTAGCTCCTGCGGCCCATCCTCACCACAGCCACTGGCACCAGGAAGGCTGCGTGCTTCAGTTCGTCTCCACTCCAGCACCTTCAGCAATGGGAGGTGAAGGCCCCAAGGGGATGGGAGGGAGGTGGTTCCAGTTACACACTCACCCCCCACGATCACACTCATCCTACAGATCCACAGCTGTATCTCTCCCGTGTGCATGGCCCACAGGCAGGGCAATATAAGCTATGCAAATATTGTAACGTTATATTAAAAACATTCAAGTGAACTAAATTATGAGAGCACTGAAATAATTATGTTCTAGTATGTCACGTGACAGTGGAACAACCCTAGACAGACTGCCGGCACTTCAATGCCTATAGCTTCATGGACCACGTAGCTTTCTGGCTGCTTTCCTTGACGCTAGGGAAGGCCACACAGCAAGACACAGAGGACAAAGCTCCAGAGTCTCATGAGGGTGTCACGATCAACCTAGCCTGGATAAGAAATGTCTTCTGCACGGTGATGTGCTGGGCGAGCATGAGGGGTCCATACTGCATGGGTCCTCACTGCGGTCTGAGCCCAGTGAAGCTGAGAAGCATGTTTGATGGAAGCAGGAGACTGATGTCAACAGACTTGCTCCTAAGTGTCACTGTGTGGGAGCCTCAAGGGTCTCCTCCTCTCTGACCTTCTTGGAAGATGTGCCATGTTCAAGAGGAGCCTGGCAGTGCTCAGAGAGCCTTGATTCACCACCTCAGGCTTCTGCCAACTCACCTGCAAGGCAAGGTGTTAAAGTTCCCTTTCTCAGGGTCGAACACCTGGTTTTCCACCCGGGCCAATCCAAAGCCAATGGCCAACACGGCGAGAGTGAGGATGAAGAGGCGTGTGACCCCAAACACGGCAGCCCAGGCGTTAAACCTGCTCACAGGGGCAGAAAAGGAGTGTCAGCTTTGAGAGCCCCTCAAGGAACCTTCAACTCCTTCTCCAGAAGCAACCTAGAGTGGGACAGGGAATCAAACAGGACCCAGGAGAGATTTCCAGAAGTTCTAATACATGAATAATTATAGGGTGCTGCTTACACTAAGGGGGCAGCTGACACCCAAAGCAAAACCCTCCAACCATCCAGACTTCAGGAGATGCCCAGGTGCCACCCCAGAGGTCTCTAGACAGGCCAGCACCCAGCACCCCACTTACAGCCTCTCGTTGTTCTCATCTGCGAAGTAGAAGAGTCGAGCCATGTGGAAGAGGAACTCAGTTGAGTACTGCAGCAGCAGCAAGATGAGGCCCAGGCGGCTCAGGCTGGGAAGAAAGATAGGCCTTACTTTCCAGGCAAGATGCCCAAGAGCAGAAGCCACTGGCCTGTGGTGGCTCAGGCTGCACCCTGTGCCTGTGCCTGGGTTCTGTTTTCCACTTCTTGGAGGGGCATGGGGACTTTGTGACAGTTGAGCTGCTAAACCTTCAGGTGCTTTCCCTGGACAGACTTCCCAGCCCTTGACCTGGTTTTTTCTAGGTCAGCTACCCTTACTTGTTCCCACAAAGAACCTCATACATGTCACAGTATCTTGCACCCTCCATTCTCACTCTGCCAGAATCACACACAAAAGGGGGCCCTGAAGGTTGCTGAGCTTTGTGGGTACATATATGAAGAATTCCTGTTGTCCGACTTCCTACTATCTGAGGCAGCAGGAAGCTCTCCCCCTATATGACTCAACACACACTGCTGGGGAGCAAACCAGTGACCATAACCCCTCTGCCTGTGAGCTGTGAGCATCCAAAGTAGGAGCACAGCTGGAACAGCTGCCATGGCCCTTGGCCTCCAGAGACAGGAAGCCAGAGCTTGAGAACACACACACACACACACACACACACACACACACACACACACACACATCAGTCATTCTCACAGGAAGCCTGTTGTGAGTTCCTCAGAACCAGGGCCCCAGGACATCTGCGCACCACAGTGAAGCTCTCAAAGGCTAGTCTACACAAAGTTTTGGCTCTGCTCCGTACATGGAAAGCCCATTTACCAACGGCATAGCTCATTCATCAAGGTACTATTCATAAAAGCGACACTCAAGGTCTAAAGCAGAAACTCTTCCCACTTTTAGAGCAACTGTACAGTCAGCTGCTCTTTATTTCATTACGAGCCAAACTGAGATGAGCGCTAGGTCTATATGCTCCAGCAGCATTTGGATGCCATGTGGCAGGAGCCCAGCTGGTGGCTGCAAAGGCATAGTTCAAAGGACAGCTTCACTAGAAGTCTTCCTCGGCTCTGCCTCAGAGTGAGGCGGCTAACGCGCTGGGCTCTGATGGCTCATGATGCCTACCATCTCAGGGCTCATCACAACTGTCTTCCCTGCAACTGTCTTTCTGACCAGGTGGAGAACAAAGCACTGGAGACAAGAGAATCCTTCTCTACGTGCTGTATTCCAAAGCTTCAGCATGATACTCCTCCAACAGTTGGTATCTACCAAATGCCTGCTAGCTGGAGACCACGTGGACAGACACAGGGGCACAGAAGGTCAAGGAACTGGGGCTGGCTCCACTGTCACTCACTTTAAGAGGTATGCCCCAGCGATGTGAAGCAGGTACAGGCTAATGTACTGCAGCTGGCGGGGGATTTCTTCCTGGAAAAGAGATGGGCAGACAGTGAGCATGGTCATTCTCTAAAGGAATATGCAGAGGACCGAGGGGATGTGTAACGGGAACAAGAAAAGGGCCAGGTCTCCCTACCCGCACAGTCACCCCATACACTGGGCTAGTGGCAAGAGGGTGGGCAGCAGCTTGGAGCCTGGTGCCAGACAGCAGGTCTGGGCTGGGAAGGAAGACACAGGAACTGGAAGGGGGTTTTTAGTGTTACCCAGAGGGAAACAACAAAAAAGGACTGGGGATGGTAAGATCTTCTCCTCCGTCCAGTATCTAGATTAGATTAGATTTTGCCAATGGCCACACATCTGGTGGAGGAGCCCAGAGACTGACACTTCTCTCTTGGGGGTCGGTGTGGAACTTTCACGGGAGCTGACTCCATCATCAGCCAGCACATCATGCCTCCAGAAGAAGGGAAAGGAGAGGTCACCAGGAACAGCAGGAGGGCTGCGAGGAAGAGGGGTCTCCAAGGGGCAGGGGAGGCAGGAGAAGGGAGTACTCACCTTCCGTACCTTCTGGAAGTAAAGTTCAGGTAGCGAATGCAGCCAGTAGGCCAGCTGACACAAGTAAAAAAACTTCACCTGGAAGCTGGAGACAAGGGAGTTAAGCAACACAAGTGGGACTGAGAACATCCCCAGGGTACTTGCCAAGAACACAAGGAAAGGCCTAAGCCAAGGTTGTCGGTAACAACATCCTTGACCAGAAACAAGGGAGGGAGGGAGGGAGAGAGGGAGGAAGGGAAAGAGGGAGGCAGAGACCACTGTACCCACAGCACCACGCATAAGACCACTTAAAGGAGCAAGGTAAGCGCATGGGAGGAAGCAGTAGTGGTCATACTCATTTTCTCAACCCAGATAAGGAAAGGCTGAGGAGGCAGCCGATTATAGCACAGTGTGTGGTCATGGCAACCACTGAATACAACAATAGAGAGGCTCTAGGTTTTAAAGCTCCACACCCTTTGCTATTGCTGCTCTGAGAGCCCTTAGGGACACAGGGTGGCCTCCAGAGGGAGACAGGCCCAGGTCTTGGCAGCATCACAAACAGGAACAGGAGTATGGAAGATGTATGAACTTCTGGGGTCTCCAGTAAGACACAAAGCCAGAGACCCTGATGAAGAGTTCTGTTTGCATCTGTTGCAAGCAGACTGGGTACTACTTCTATGGCTGGAGCTAATACAGATGATGCCCCAAGCGGAGATTCTTGAAGACAGACCTACTGCCTACAACCCCATGCTCTACAGGTTCAGGTCATGACCTGGTCCTCAGTGGCCTTAGTGAGTCACACAAATACTCACGAGAGGTACACATGTGGGTAATCTTCCCAGAGGCTTCTCAGGTTCGTTAAGTATCCTTCCTATGGTGGGCAAAAAGAGAAAGCATTTAGAGACGTAGCCATGTGACCCGTTGGGGTCTGTGATGGGTCCAGGGATCAGGGATGCACCTGGCCTCCATCAGTTACCAAGAGGAACAAACAGCTTTTGGGAACAAAGGACCCCAGTGTGTAGGACCCACTGGCACTTCTCCAACTGTGAAGGGACATTCTGAGACCTGGTGTCCTGTGTCTGAAGATGGGCCTGGCAGTGGCTACATCTACTGGAACAGCTTGTGAGCTTCCCAGTTTCCCTAGGCTCATCTGTAAAGTGAAGTACTAATTTGATAGAGTAATTATAAAAGTGAGTTTATGTGACAGTATCTGATGTGGTATCTGCCATCCATACACTCTGGAATTGTTTCCACAATGAAGGATTAAATACACTAGAATCGCAGTACCCACTGGAGACTGATGCTTTTCACAACTTTGTGATGGTTCATACTGACAGATTCTAGACTCACCGACAGAACAAACCTGTTTCTAAAGAGGAAGTTTCTAAATTAGGCTAAGGAGGGAAGACTCCTTTGTGGTTGTCACTGCCATATGGGTCCACGGCAGGATAAAAAGGAGAGTGAAAGCTGAGCGCCACCCAGCATTCATTGTGCTCGGCTTCCTAACTGGGCACACCGTGACCCCGACTCCCCGGGACGATGGACGCAGGCTCTGAAATCATAAACCCTTCCCTCCCAAAGTTGCTTCTGGTTATGGTATTTCACCACAGCAACAGAAATCCTGACCAAGGCGTTCCCCTCAGCCAAAGGCCTACAGCTTTCCTAAAAACAGGCAAGATGAATCTTTATCGTCAGGTTACAAGACACAGGAGAAACCAACCCATGCCCAGTGAAAGTCCAAAAAGGATGTTAGTCAACGGAATGAATGAGTGAATAAATGATGAATGCTTTCAACAGCTCTTCTCTAAAGAAATGTAAATGGGGGTGTGTGTGAAGAAACAGAGAGGAAAGAGCTCCTGAGGTGAGGTTTGTCCAGTAGCCCAGCTGCGATCTGAGCTGGAGAACGAGAAAGGGGACGGAGCTAGTGACATCACTCAAAGCTAGTGTTCGCCGGAGCTGCAGCTAGCTGTGTTTCCAAGCAGAGCTGACCCACATGCCCTCAAGCCGCTAAGGCCTCTCACCTACACCAAGCCCTCTGAGTACTGTCCACAGTCCTGAAGCTACAACCCTAGGCCTCCAGGAGCACAGGGAGCTAGGTGACCTAAGTGACAGGGCCAATCAGATACCTGTATCAGACAGAACCTGCCACCTAGAATAGGAGGAAGAGGTCTTATTCCAACCTTACCGTCTCGACTATAATCTCTGTCCAACTTCTACCTCCCTCTTGCCTCAGTGACACACAGTGAGGCACAGAGGTGCAGTGCTCTGGGCACTGGGGTGGTGGCCTGCGGTAGCAGTGAGCTTTAACACACACACACTGCTGCTCTCTGTCTCACCTCTTTACGCCGCTCTAGCCTTTAGCAGACCTCTGTTCTTGGACACAGTGACACCTGATGAGCCACACAGCCTCATTCCAGGAAACCCTGAGGGTGAGATGGCCCCTTCCTAGAGGAAGCAGCTATGTATTTAACAAGAAGAGTGGTACTTCCTGGACTGGTCAGCAGTGGATGGGGGGGCATTTCTGCCAAAAAGGCCAGGATCCGTGGCACCCCAGAGACCCAAGGCCTGGATGGGTTTGTGTGTTTAAACAGGAACTTCTTGATTGGCCTCTTCACTTAGGAGACAGAGAGGTCAGAACTTTGAAGCCAATGAGCCAAAAAAACCCCTCAGAAAAATGCTGCCTCCTTGCAAATGTCCGGTCCGCTGGGACTGGAGGAGGTGGAGCCGAGAGTCAAAGGAAAAGTGACTCACACTCTGTGAGGAGCCCTTTCCAGCCCTGTCTAGGCAGCTGTCTGGGGAGGATAAAGGAGGGCTGGGCTGGCTGCCTCGAGTTCAGGCATGCCAAAGCATCTGAGCTCCAGGGTCGCAAGCGACAGAGCATGGGCTGTAACCCCTTCCAGCCCATACCAGGCCTCGACAGGTGGCCCGGGGCTGCATGGGAAACACTTTGTTCTCTTCTGATTCCTGCCTGACATCTACCCACGCAAGGCCTCAGCATGCTGGAGCAATTCCTCCAATTTCCCTAGCTGCCTTCCTTTCTGGTATTCAAACAAGAACCACAAAACTAGCAGCATTTAGACATAACACAGCCAGTTGCTACCTAGACCAGGACATCCTCAGTGTCATTTGTCCTACCATGTGCCAGGGGACTGGACTAAGGGTATGGCAGTGAGCATGGTACCTGCTAAGAGGCAGCTTAAGTCAGACACGCAGAATACATGCATGAAGCAGTAACCGTTAACAGGCATGGCGTGGAAAGGGCAACTGGGGAGGGGGATCCTGAGGAAGCGACACTTAGGAGGAGGACAGATGGCAGGAAAGGGCTGACCATCTGATGTCTGTGGACTCCAGCAAAGGAAGCGGACGGCCGGCAGAACTAGAGGAGCAGATCTGAGCATAGAGTAAGAGTCCGCGCTGATGTCACCAGCAAGGTCCCAGGACCCAGGTCACATAAGCGAGGAAGAGAAAACAATTTCACTGCAGCTGCGAAGGGAACTTATTTCAAGTCGGAGAACACGGGATTTTAGCTCACACCCTAAAGAGATCCATCTGGCGGAGCAGATAATGGGCTGAGTGGAGGACCCAGAATGGAAGTGCACTCCCCAGGAAAGGAAGAAATGAGCAGCATGGGCAAGAGGGGGAGGGGCCTGGGCTCCTTATCTTTTATATTAGTGACAGCAGGAGCCAGAGGCGCTGCCCTGGGAGGGCCTCCTCTCAACTGAAAGAAGAGAGCATCCTAGAGATGCCAGGGGCATATGACCAACATCTGACCTATGTGGGGAGTCCACGGACTTGGGGGAGTGGCCCACGTGGAAAGCAGTGTTCAGAATTTTGGATTTTGAAGGCAGAGCAGACAGGATCTGATGACTTTGGGAAGTGGAGGAAAGGGAAGAATCATGACACATTTCTGTTGCGACAGAAAACCGTGATTTGAAAACCATGTGTTTCTGCTCCTTTTACATAACGGCTTCTCAGATTCTTCAGCGTCCTTCTCTCATGCAGATGGCTGGGAGAGAGGAGGTGAGAGCAGAAAGCAAAGCCAGGGGCCTGCACGGGTCCCTGGTCTCCATGCCTTGCTGAGCATGTTCAGTAGTAGTGGGGAAAGGGCTTTCCCCAGATAAAGGACCTGAGAATTTCCCCAAGAAGACCCTGAGTCGGGTCACAGGCGGGGGCGGGAGGCTACAGTGAGGATGCAAAGGCAGAGGGCTTCAGAGATGAGGTAATGCTCCCCATAACACAGACCAGCATCTTTGGTATTCGGAGGCCTTTTTGCCTCAAGCAGCTAAGGCCTCCAAGAGGTGGGATTGAACTCAGTGTCAGGAAACTGGGAGGGGCCTGAGATCCTAAAGCTCACAGACTCACTACACAAGGGCAGCAGGCCCTATTGGTGCCATGTGACTCTGTCCCCTGGGAGCAGGAATGTGGGAGCCCCCTCTGAGAGGACGGAAGTCTTTGGTCTCTCATTTAAAATTCCTAGTGTGCTGCTCAGAAAGTGTTCTGAGATGAACCTGATAATAGGAATAAAAGCAACACACAGAAGGGACATGTTGCCTCCTGCTTCGAGTCTATGCAGTCACGAGGAGGTCAGCTTTGGAGACAGGGCTCCTTATGACGGGAGGGCCATCTCTGTCAGTGAGAGCACAGGGGAGGCAGCAGAGCAGGGAAGAATCTCTGAGGTCAGAGAGCTGATAATATTTCCAAATTCCAGGCTGGATGTCTGCTGGGACCTGGTTATAGACAAAAGCTGCTCCTGATGAGAGTGGCAGCTAACGCAACAGTAAAACAGGCAGGGTCTCCTTACAGTGAACCCCCAAATGACAATTCAAAGTCCTTGTCTGAAGGAATTTTTTTTCTCTATCAAAGGATTTGATGTGCAGAAGGGTAATGCTGGCCTTGGTTAATTGGCTAGGCATGAAGTATGCCCCTAAAATTTGTGTATTTATGGCTTGATCCCTGGTGCAATGCTCAGGGCTGGGGCTTTGGAGAAGTGGTTGGATCGTGTGGCATCAACTGTGGTACTGTTAGGTGGTGGTAGATGCTAGGAGGTGGGTCCTAGACAGAAGAAGTAGGTCACTGGGACATGCCTTTGAAGAGGGTACATTGACCCCAGTTTCTTCCTCTCTGAGTCTCTGCTTCCTGCCCACTGTGAGGTGAGCCACTCAGTTCCACAAGGTCCATACAATGAATGGCTTTTCCTCAGGCTCAGAGCAGTGGGCTCAGTCAGCATTGACGGAGGGCACTGAAACTAGGAGCCAGCATAGGTCGTCCCTCCTTCCCGTGGTCTGCGTCAGGTATTTTGTCACAGTGACGCAAACAGAGCCAGACCTCCATGTCCGAGCCATGCTTGCCAGTCTGGAAGTACATGGCTGTGGACGCGCTGGACAAACTGAGCTTGGGAGCCTTGAGTCACCATCAGAGGTACTGAGTATGAGTTTATCTTGTGGGTGGGGAATGTAGCTCATGGGAAGAGCATGTGTCTGCCATGGACAAGGCCCATTACTGGAGGGAAATTTACCTGTGAGACGGTGTTTGAAGACAGGGCTGATAAAAAAACGCAGAGCTATGTGGATACCTATCACGTAATACAGACAAAAAGTGTAAAAAGTGCTCACTTTTGTAAGAGAAGACGACTCCATTCAGTGGCATCTATACTACTTAACCTAGCCGCTCCCTACAATTCCAGGAGAATGCAAAAGGAGTTTCCCTTCCAAGGCACCTGTTCCAAGCTCATTTTCTTCCCATTAAGTCCTTCACAGTCATTTCCTCAGCACTGAAGGGCATGCTCGGTGGCTTGGCTTTCCCTCCTCAGCAGTCACGAGGACTACTCACCGTTACCACCACGTAGAGGCACCAAACCACCGAGCTGAGATGAAAGACGACCAGCTGTCCAGATTCATTGAACTTGCTGTGTTTGACCTTAGAGAGATGAAGCCGTTTGCTGATTTTCTAAAGAAGAAAGAAAACTCCAGACGTTAATACACAAGCATGTGGATCCCCGGCAGATTCCATGCTCCCATGCTTCCCCTTTACGAAAGAGTTAGTAGTTCCAACTCCTCACAGCCCAGGCTATTTAGTATAAGCCTATTGAGTGCCTATGGTGCTGAGTTTCAGGTAAGCACTCTGAGAAAGCAGTAGGTGTTTGGACCGTTAGCTTCTGTGGAAAGAAAACATCTTCCAGTCATGCTGTGTTTGAAGGATCCCCAGGATACGCTCATGCTGTCTTCGAGACAGCTTTCCCCATTATGAACTCTTATGAACTAAAAAAATCTGAGAAAGAGGACAGAAACAGAGCAGTGGCAGAGTCTAGCCACTGGCAACCACAGGATCTAAGTTAGTGGACAGAACCAATCAGGGCTGTGCTTTTCTTCAAGGTAAGGCAGACCATCCTAAATGACTACCCAGCTTCTGACCCCAGAATCCAAACTTGTCACTTACGTCTAGGATGTACTCTTGTACCACAGCATGCAAGATGATGGTGATGAAGATGTAGAACAAGATGGTGACCAGGTCCTTTGGGCCATAGTGGTAGTGGATTGTCTCGCTGTCTGTGGGATAAAAGGGATCTTGTCAGCACGCCCCAGGTGAGGAGATGCTCTGAGAGACCCCCAAAGGGGAAAGAGGTGGAGAACACAGCATTCTCTCAGTACCCCTCCTCTGCTGCACCCAAGTTCAAAAGAAAGCTTCTGCCCCAGCATCCTGCCTTATCTCTGGACTCAGTCCTTGGGAAGCACCCATGGGAGGACCACGGGGAACCGAGTCCATATGGTGATGTCTGCATGGTTCTAGAGTCCTGGCAGAAAGGCAATGCCTGGCCATGTGTCTTGGGGTAAATGACTAACCTCTCTGGGCCTCAGTTTCCTCCATATGTCATAGTTCTGTCCTTCCTACATCACTGTGAGGCACCTGTCTGCAAGGTCTCTTTCGGTGCCTCAGGTTTCTATGTCGGAAGTAAGGATAGGAGCTCTGGTATCACAGAGTATTATAAAAAAAAATGAATTCATGGTAAGTACTATGGGATGATTCTGACAACCTGCCTGAATTTAGAATCACCATGGAAACACACTTCTGGATCTATCTCTGAAGGTGCTCCCAGAAATGTTTAACTGGAGACGGAAGACCTTCCCTGCATGGAGATGGCACCACCCCAAGGAATGGAATAAAAGGAGAGAGCCAGCTGAGCACCTGCCTCTGTGTTCCCCGACTGTGGATACAATGCAAGCGGCTGCTGCAAAGTCCCATACCATGTCCTCCCGGCCATGATAGGCTGTGCTCTCCAACTGTGAGCCCAAAGAGACCCTCTCTTCTTTAACCAGATAGGTTGTCACCACACTGAGAAAAGTACTTAAAACAGTAAGTGTGGCACATTGTGTGTGCCTGTGTGTGCATGCGCACATGAGGGGTGTGTTCGGGTATTTGTGCGTGAGCAGTACAAGTGTGTACACATGTGTAGTAGTGTGTGTGTGTGTGCACATGTGTAGTGTGTGTGTGCATGCATTTGGTACATATTTGTTATTACTTCTGCTGCTGGGCTACTGTGAGGATTAAGGTCTATAGCACAGTACCTGAAACTGTAGTAGGCTTCCAGCAGATGGTGGACTGTTATATTAAATTATTAAATCAGGCAGAAGAATTGTTTGTTTTTACAGTCAGGGCCTTGCTATGTAGACCTCCAACTTGTGCCAATCCTCCTGCCTCAGCCTCCTGACCAGCAGAAGCCAGCGCATAGGCTTGCTCCGGTGAGCAGGCGCAAGGTTGCAGGAGGCTGGCTGGCACACGCCTGCCTGGGGCTCTGGCTCTGTGACTGCCCTCCCCTGTGGACGTGCTGGCTGCCCTTCCAGCTGTGTGGCTGAGCCTGAGTCACACACACATGAGTCATCTCTTCTGGGATGCATTTACCAGAAGGTAGGCCAGGGTCAGTTTGCTTCACGGTGGCCAGAGAAAGAAGCAATTTTGAACTGGGTCACTATGGGAGTTCCTGCTAACTTCAGCCTCCCTGGACTGGGAGAACGTGACAGAGGGCAGTGTCTAGGACAGAAACAAGATATAGAAATCTCATACTTTCCTTTTCCATCTCTCTCCACTTCTCCACAAATATCTACCTTTGTGAAAGACATTGGGCTAACATTAAGTCTCTGCCCTTGGGGGCCAAATCCAACTGGGGGTTGAAAATGGAACACTTACACTATAATCAGGCCCACTGCTGAGAGGTAGGCAGAGAGTACAGCAGGCAAGAGTGGGTAGGAGCTAGGGTGCAGGTACTGGATCTTATTGGCCAAGAAGACTAAGAAGTTATGGAAATCTGGGTACACTGTCTGGGCATTTCAGGTCCAGGGCTCAGGAAAGGTGCTCAAGATAAGGGTGAGTGACAGGGTTACCACAGACAGCCTATGTGCCATAGAACTGGTGTGGTCTTTATCCTGAAAGGAATAGAGAAACATCCAAGATCTTGAATTAAGCAGCCATGTGGGAAACTTGTATTATGGAAACTGTACTGAGAAGCAGTGAACATAAAAACAGGCCTACGGGTAAGGACACTGTCCTGATGCCATGCCAGGATCCAGCCGAGGAAGCACAGGAGCCAATCCAGGCAGGAGGAGAGACAGGAAAGGCAGAGAAAGGCAGCCAAGGATGGAGGAGGGATGAGCAGGAAGTGTTAATCTATCCAACAGTGACAAGAGGAGAAGGAGGAGGGATGGAGGGAGAGAAGGAAGGAGGGGGAGAAGGAGAGAGTGAGTGCCAGCTCCCATCTCTGTTCTACCACCTGTAGGACTAGGCTCTGCTTCCCTTCCTCCTTCCTAAATGAGGAGCAAGGGGGAGTGAAACTAGGCCATATTTTGGAATTACAGGAAGAACTAGGAGCATACAAAGTTTCATCATCAAAATCACCGTTAGGGAAACGGGGACTCACATTCAACCAAGTTAGCGTAGTCTAAAATTAGTGAAATACGACCAGTGTGGTGGTATACGCATGCCTGCAGTCTTAGGAAATGGTGTTCAACATCACTGAGCATCAGGGAAATGCACATCACAACGACCTCCCCACAAGGATAGCCACAATTAAAGAAAATCAAATGTGTTGCTGGGGATGTAAAGAAATAGGAACCATGTGCCTTATTGGTGGGACTGTAACTCAGTGCTGCCACTACAGAAAATTGCATGGTAGTTCTTCAGAAAATCTAAAATAATAATTAGCATAGGTCCCAGCATTACCATTGAGTATAAATTCAAAAGAATTGAAAACAGGATTTCAGGGCTGGAGAGATGGCTCAATTGGCAAAGCATTTCTGGCATAAGGACTTGAGTTCCACCCTCAAAACTACATGAAAAGCTGAGCATGGTGGCATGTACTTGTAATCCTAGCATCGGGGAGGTAGGAAGAGCCAGATGGGTAGGTAAGCCAATCTAACCTGCTTGCAATTCCATCAATAGCAGACTGTCTCAGGTTCCTGAGGAATGATATCCAAAGCTGACCTCTGACCCCAAGGCACACGGGTATACATACCTACCCACAAATACATACCCATCCACGCACAAAGAAAACAACACAAGAAATACCGTACACAATCACTTTTGGTGGATGACAAGTAAGTATAAAGCATAAAGGAAATCTAGTTCAGACACGGGTTCCCCTGCCAGCTTAAGATTTCCACATATATGCAAGTATTCCCCAATGCAAAGACATCAATAATATTTGTACATACACATGCAAAGCGGTATTCAGGATGGCAAAAAAAAATGTAGAAAGAATTTAAGTGCCCATCAATGGATAAATAGACAGATAAAATGTGGCATGTACACACACTGAAATACTTCTCAGCCTTCAAAGAAAGGGAATCCAGACATGTGCTTTAACACTGACACTGTGTCGGGTAAAATATGGCAGTCACAAAAAGGTAAGACATATTTGATCCCACTGGTACAGGTTCCTAGGACTGTCAAAGTCTTACAGAGGGAAAGGATAAAGGCAGTCACTCAGGAGGAAAGAGAAGAAATGCAGACTAAAATACAACAGAATGGCAGTGGCCAGGAATAATGCAAGCTTAAGTAGTATCAGGCTGCAGTCAGAGGTGAGGGCTGCACCGTGGGAACCCACAATTGGGCTTTATAGACCACAGTGAACTCTGTGGACTTCCTTAAAGCAGTAGGAAGCCGCAGAAGTCTTAAAAAGATCCACTTCTGGCCATACAGTCACAAGGGTGGCAGGGAGACAGTGGTCGGTCAGTAGCTGTGGGTCTTCAGATGGTGGGACAGGGACAGGGCCTCTGCTCTAGGATGGCAGTGGAACAATGGGGACAGACAAAGCATGATGGGCCGGCTGCAGGTTCAATCCTTACCTGTGTCTGGTAGCCCCTGCCCTGCTCACCACCTCAGAATTCTTCAAGGAGCACCGTGCTACATAACGGAACCTTAAAATTGTCTCAGGAGTTGAGCAAGGAAGTGGTTGAAGGAATGCGGACATTTCTCAGCTCTCTTAGTTTCTGGGGTCTCAGCTGGCCCACCTCCTCACGCTATGTCAAGGTAAACCTCACTCCACGCTATCCTAGGCTTCTTCACCAGCACTATGTTGTTCCTTTGAGTCGACGGTTGTAAGGAACATCACAGCCAGGTTCTCCAAAGGTCCCCTGAGTCACATATCAGCTCTGCTGCTTTGGTCCTTTTCTACTTTGTTTGATTAGAGGAAGAAAAAAGATTGTCTGATTCCTACTTTCTTTCTTTTCAGGCTGGCCTCAACCTCACAGAGATTTGCCAGTCTCTGCCTCCCGAGTGCTGGGATTAAAGGCGTGCGCCGCCACCACCCGGCCTGGTTCCTACTTTCTACAGAGCTATGGAAACTGGAACTTTGCTCCAGTTTCCTGACTTTGCTCCATACCTGACTTTTTAAAAGTATTTTAAAATCAGTTGCTCAGTAACACATCAAAAACAGCTTCTTGGGCTAGAGAGGGCTCCAAGGTCAAGAGGACTTGCTGTTCTTTTTAAGGACCCAGGTTTGGTTCCAAGTGCCCACATGGTGGCTAATAACCATGTCTAACTCCAGTTCCAGAGGCTCCAATGCCCCCCATCTGGTCTGTGTGGGTACTGCACATATGTGGCGCATAAACAGTCAGGTAAATACTCATATTGCTCTTATTTTCCAACTTAGACTGCTCCTTGCGGACCACTGTTCTCATGAAGGCCAGTGTTGCCAGGGATGTACTGTATGTTTCTAGAAGGGTAACATCTTTACACTATTAAATCAGTGAAGTGAATGGCCAAGAGTCACAGCAAAATGTCTCCAGAGCCCAGCAAGAAAAGTGGTCCCGGTGGGTTAAGTGCATACTCCCCACATGGAGGCCTGCAGGAAGCAGCCAGTGTCCTGCATTTCAACCAAGAGAGATGCTCTTACCTAACTTTCTTTCCATACGGCTGTCTCGGCCTACCTGTCACATGTCTACTTTGAGAAGGAAACAAGTTCACAAAAGAGCCACCTCCTTTTCATCAGTGGAAAAGGAAACACACAGTTAAATGGGGCTGAATAAATGGTGAGTGATGTGCACTGTCTGTTTTGGGGGTCCAGGAGGGAGGAATGGAGAGCGGAGAACTGAGCATGTGTTCAGGGCGGGAAGGAGCCGGAGGCTGCCTCTTTCTCACTGTTGTCAAGGGAGAGGCACAGCCCAGTGCCGGTCAATTCCCGGTACTTTCAAACCAGAGGCCATCTGATTTTACAATAATGGAGACTAATTCAAAAAGTTTAAACATGGCGTGGGCCAACACTGAATAAGCCAAAGAAAATGTATCTGCAGGAAAACTCTAACCACAAGCTACCAGTTTGCAACCTGTGGCCTGGCTGTCCCCTGACCCCTTCCCAATACCGACATTCTATGGGTTTCTGTGCTGACAGGTCCCACATTACTTCAGATCTTTTCCGGTATTTTTAAATCAAGAATATGGACATAGGAAAATTTACAGTAAACAAAATCAAGAGGCAAATGGGGCTGGGGCTGGGGATGTGGGTCAGATGTTGAGTATGGATACTTGAGCCTTAGTCCTGCTAAAGAGGAAGAAAGGGAGGAGCATGTGGTAGAGAGAAGGAGGGAGAAAGACAGACAGACAGACAGACAGACACACACACACACACACACACACACACACAGAATTAAAAGAAAAGGAAAAAAAAGCATTAAACAACCACCTGGGGCAAATGTTTTCAGTTCCCAGACAAATGGTTCATCTTGCCAGAATGTAAAAAGCTCCTGGAACTTAGACGAAAGATCAAAACTCAGCAGAAAAATGGGCAAAGTGTACAAACAGACAGTTCACAGAAAAAGGAAACACAGACAGCTCTTAGGAACTGAGAATGAGGCTGAGCTCTACCCAGAAAAATGTGAATGAAAACCACACTGAGATATCACTTCATACCTGACCAGATGGGCAAAAGTCCCAAGCCTAACCATGCAGCCTTGCTGAGGCCGTGGGGAAATCTCTGCTTGCACAGTACTAGTGTGAGTGTACAGCAGTACCATCTTCATGGAGGGTCATGTGGCCATTTCTGTTGAGGTTACAAAGGCACTGAGCCTTTGATATAACAATTCTACTTCTGGGAACTTACTACACTCTAGCTGGTACTTGCCCCATGATAGGCAGGGCATATGCTCCCGCTTATAAACCAGAACGCTGCTTTCAAAAGTACAACAGCATTGCGATGTTTTCATCTATAGGAAACTACGCCTAGATACACAGGCTGAGCACTCTTCATACAGAAATCCACAATCTGAAAAATTTTAAGTATGGACACAAAGCCACATTTGGAAAATTCCATGCCTAAGCTCCCGTGAGACTACGGTTAAAATTTAAGCGCACTAGAAATACGGTACAAAATCACTCTCAGAGAATGAGTGGTAAATAGGAAACATAAAGGGAGTCTAGTTCAGACATGGGTCCCCTCTTGAAACTTCTTAATACATATATGCAATATTCCTCAAACCAAAGACACTGAAAATCAGAATCACCATGGCCCCAAGTATTAGCCTAGCAAGGGAGGCTCAACCTGCAATGCATCAGGGTTACTTAGAGAAAGAGCTCCAAGAGGCTTCACTTCGAGGTGTCTTTGCAGAGCCACAGGGTGGTGTGTTTCATTTTGTTGCTTTATTTTATTTTACTCTTTCATGAAAGGCCATGCACGAAAAAGTCTAAAGCTCATTTCTAGAGCGGCTCTTTGCTACCACGTATCCATGTCTCTCTGACTCAGTCACCCACGTGGGCAGTGAGGCTAAAGCAAACCAGGCCTGGTGGTGCATGCCGGTCATCTCAGTCTGGGAGACAGAGGCAGGAGAAACAGAGAAATTCAGGGCCCGTGTGGGACAGGAAATCTTATCTCCACCCCATCCAGCAATAAATAAAGTAGGTGAGATGGATCAGGAGGAAAAGGTAAGGACTGACTCCTGCAAGTGGTCCTTTGACCTCTGTACATGCATCATGGCTTCCTCCCCGGCAACAAATAAAAAAAAAATGTCAGGGCTGATGAGATTGTGCAGTGGTTAGAGCATGCACTGCTCTTGCAGAACACCCAAGTTTGGTACCCATACCCACATCAGATGCTCACAACCACCGGAAACTCCACCTCCAGAAGATCTAAAACTCTCTTCTGGAGCTCCTGGGCACGGCATCCAGGTGTATACCCCCACTCCACCTAGCATACATCCACATAATTAAAAGTAAATACGAAAAAGAACCTAAAAACAAAATAAAACTATCCTTCGCCACAAAGCTCTAAGAATAAAATAGACAAATAACTTATAAAACTGTAAAGTGCTGTGCAAATAGATGGAACTATTATTACCCTTTCCCACAGAAAGAAGATGAACAGAACAGTCCAATGGACTCATTTAGCATAAATACCACAAGTGGCAATTATAAGCCCTTTATTAGCAAGGCACTACACCGAGCGTGTCTGGTAAATGACATCATTTATGCCTTGCTGTGATCCCGAGTATTATCCCTGTTTACTGACATGGCAGCTGTGGCTCAGAGACAACAGGAACTGTACTCAAGTGATCTGTAGCTAGAGTGGGCCACAACCACAGAAGCCAGGGGCCAACCCATCCTCTCCCCTCTAGGCCTCTCTGCTTTCTGACTGCCCTTCAGATGTCAGAGGTACAGTACATTCCTTCAGTCCTGAAGGTTTCGTCCACTCCCTGAGAAGGCAGGAGAGAGAAAGCTCTAGAATATATGCAGGGATACACACACAGCCTTCAGGAGCAGGATTCTGACCTCCCAATCAAAATGGTTCTCAGACTGCATGTGTGCACACATACATGGACATACATACACACAGCCATGGGTTAAACTGTGTCCTTCACCTCCAAAAATTATGCTGGAGTCCCTAGTACCTCACAATAATATTTTACTTGGAATAGGATCTATACGGGGGTGAAAAGTTAAAATGAGGTCATTAGGGTAGGGACTCATTTCAATATGATTTATGTCCTCAAAAACCTGGGAAGTAGTGACACAGAGACAGACACACAGGAGGAAGATGACAGGAAGAGGCACGGAGGTAGCAGCCATCCACATCCATAAGCCAACGAGAAGGGCTCTTTCCCTGACAGGTGCAGAAGGACCACCGCTGATGGCAGCATGGATTCAGATTGCTAGCCCCCAGAATTGGGCCTTGTGGTATTTTGTAACCACGGCCTTAAGAAACACATCCTCTCTCTACATAAGGGTCACAAAATGAAAGAAAGACTTGGCTGACTACCATTCGGTCTCTTAGTGTATGCTCTGGAATCAATTTTCTTCTATGTGATAGCAACGTAAGAAGACGAAGGATGTTTTCTATAGCATAAAAAGAAGTAGCAAGGGTGAGAGAAGACTCTAGAGGATTCAGGAGTAGAAGGTCGCAGCTTCTGGGTTGTCTCCTTGAAGAACTACCACTTTCTGTAAGGCTGGAAGGAAATCTATCAAGGACTCCTCAGCATCAAGCATGTACTTCTGACCCCTCTAACTCACAGCCGGTGGCTTCCTGTGACACCCTGGACACGACATGCCATTCAGGAGACTATCACGATGCAGAACATCATGTCTGGGGGACAGACTTCAGGAAAAGACCACCAAGAGTCAGGTAGAAAAAGTCACTTCTTAAGGATCACGTGGAACAGCAGTTAAAAACAACAAAAGTTAGAGCTTTGCTTTACGTGTGAGATTTAAACAGTTAATCAGGGCTTTTACTTATACAAAAATAACAATCTGAACAAACGTGTTAATTGAAGGACAAAAAGATTATTGTTGTAAAAACGACCCCAGCGAGACAGCATAAGAAACCATAAGAAAGTTCCAACCTAGAGACATAGGGAAGTAAAGACCACAAAACAAATATCCCAGCGAGACAGCATAAGAAGCCATAAGAAAGTTCCAACCTAGAGACATAGGGAAGTAAAGACCACAAAACCAAAATTATAGCACACTGAGCAGTGGAGGTCTGGGTCCGAGGGGTATAGAGAGGTAGGAAACACTTAGACACCAGTGTTCCCATCCATCTCAAGCATCAAGTCAGTCAACAACATAGCAGCTCAGAGAATCTGCTAGTGAAGCCTGCAGAAGTGCCACACTGAATGGCCGAGACCAGCGGCTCTCAACTGGTGGGTTGCGACCCTCTAGGGGTCAAATGACCTTTTCACCAGGGTGGTATATCAGATACTTACCTTATGATTCCTAACAGTAGCAAAATTACAGTTATGAAGTAGCAGTGAAAATAATTTTATGGCTTGGGGTCACCACAACATGAGGAACAGTATTAATAGGCTGAGAACCACTGGCGTGGATCTCTAGGCTGTAAACAGGGAACTGGATGGAATCATGTCTCTCCTAGAAGGAGACATATCGACATTTACATGGGCGTATTCAGTGTCTGAAGCATCAGGAAGCTGAGTGCTTATGATTTGTTCTGTCTTCTGAAGAGTTGTTTGGCTAGCTAAATTTTAGTTATTGAAATGAAAAATCAAGTCCAGACTTGACCATAATTCCTGGGAGGAGGCTTCCCATAGCTGACACAGTGGGGGACTTGCTTTAGTTTTCTCTTCATTCAGAGGGACCCTGAGCCAAAAGTGGTCTTGGTAGCCATTAAGCACAAGGCGAGGACAAAGCCAGCTCCATGTCTCAAAAGTTGGCATCTCTACATGAGAAGCTCAGCCTTTCTACAGCTTTCTGAGCACTAGGGCTCTGTATGAGGTACAGATAGCTCAGTCTCTCTCTGCCCTTCCTCATCCTTGAGAACATCAATCAACTCTCTGGGCCCAGTCCCACCCACTATGACAGGACCAGGCCACGCCCAACCTCCCCCAGCTGTAAGGCGCGTTCCCTCTAAGCAGCTCCAGAGCCACTGCTGCCCACCTGTCCCCCCTTTTCTGTTCTCTCCGAGCTCATCTTACAACAGGGCTTGGTGTGATATATGAGGCCAAGCTTTCAAGTGCATGGCACAAGCAGAGACAGCCCTGATGCCTGCAGAGAAAACAAGAGTCATTCAGATCCCCGACAAAAGCCCTGGGCTGCATGAGGCTGCTTTCATGGGCGGTATGGCTCATTCCAGAAAGGGCTAGAAAACAACAGTCAAGGTATGGTGTAGGAGGTCCCCAGGCTTTCTACCACTTCCTGCTGCAAAACACAACATGGTTCATACCAGTGATCGAACCAGCAGAAATGGACAGCACGTTAGGATGGATCTATCACCTAATCCATTGTAAAAGAAGCCCTGCTCTGGAAGAGACCCCTCCGTACCAGCCTTGTAGTTCTTTGTGTAGAGCAGCAGACATGCCCAGGACTTTTAAAGCTGCTGGGACTCCCTTAGCCTATCGTAGCCAGGGTTTCTATGGCTGTGACTAACCACCATGACCAAAAGCAACTTGGAGAGGAAAGGGCTTATTTTGCTTACATTTCCACATCACTGTTCATTATCAAATAAAGTCAGGGCAAAACTCTAACAGGACAGGAACCTGGAAGCCATGGAGTGCTGCTCACTGGCTTGCTCCCCATGACTTGCTCAGCCTGCTTTCTTACAACACACCAGACCATCAGCCCAAGGGTGGCAGCACCGCAGTGAATGACCTGGTACATACATTATACCACATATGTGTTCATGACTTCTGGGAACCTATAGCCCCAGCTGAAACCCAAGTCTACTCAGTCATATTCCCCACCTCTTCCACCCCACCCCCACCAGATAGTTATAGTGTGGTGGTTCTAATGAGAATGGCCCCCATAGGCTCATATAGTTAAATGCCTAGTCCCCAGTTGGTAGAACTATTTGGAAAGGATTAGGTGTGGCCTTGTTGGAAAGGTGTGTCACTGGGGGTGGGCTCTGAGGTTCCAAAAGCCCACAGCATTCCCAGTTAGTTTTCTCTCTCTCTCTCTCTCTCTCTCTGCCATCACTTGTGGATCAGGTGTAAGCTCTCAGCTACTACATCAGCACCATGCCTGCCTGCTGCCCTAGTCCCATTATGAACTTGAATCCTCTGAAACTATAGTTTCAATTAAAGCTCCCAATTAAACTTTCTTCTTCCTGGCCATGGTGTCTCTTCACAGCAATAGAGAAATAACTAAGATATGTGGGAAAACCAAAACCGAAAGAGAAAAGAAAGATCCAAACGAGTAACTAGACTTAATGGCTCTCCCCATCTCACCACTGAGAGAGAGCACAGGAGCATTTGAAAGGCTACCTGCATAATCTACATCCAACCTATCCAGCATTACTGGGCACAGTCTCCTCCATAGTTTTCACTGGGGATCTTGCTACAGGTGGGTGCTGCTATAGAAGGAGGCCTAAACGTCTGCATTTCTAATCAGTTCCCGGGTCACACTAAAGGTCTTAACTTATAGAAAATCTATGCTGCAAATATTTAAGGCAATCGAGTTGAGGCAATGACCATCAGTCCTTGTTTTGCAAAGGATGGGTGTGCCCTAGATGTTAAATAGTTTGTCGAAAACATTTAGCAGTTCAGAGACATAACCCAAATAACCATGTTAAAAAAAATGCTGGGACCCAGAAGCCCAACTATTCTATGTTAGAAGGGAGGCTACCAAGTCAGGAGTCACCTATAGGTTATTTCCTGACCTCTTATGGTCTATTTATTTCTGACCATGATACCAGATACTTTGTGGAATTCTACATAGACAGTCATACTCAAAATGTCTAATGAAGTTAAGATCAGGAAACAAAAACAAAACAAACAAACAAAAATCCAGGCCATGGAGTTAAATTTGAATTTCATATAAACAATGATTGATCTCTGCTGGGTGTGTGACACATGTCTGTAATCTCAACACCGGAAGGTTGAGGCAAGAGGATTCCTGTGAGTTTGAGCCAGCCTGGACTAAAGGGTGATCAACTACCAGGCTAGTCAAAGCTACTCAACAAGACCCCATTTCCCACAAAACAAAAACACTTTAATTTCCTATAGTCATAATTATGTTTTCTATATTTGTGTTCCATGCATTACTTGAGCTATAGTTTTGAAATGTGTTTATGTGGAATTCAAATAGTCCTGGCTTTTGTGTTTGCAAACTTTGGCAACCCTGACAGGATGCCAAATAGAAGTAGCAAGAAGAGCTGGGATTTGGTTTTGAAAGGGGGGTGGAACTTCCTGTTCTGTCACTGTCAATCTTAATGTCAACCTTTAGAATGTCAGCATGACAGGTACTGCAGCCTCTTCTAGTCACTGTTGTGGTCACCTCTGCGGGAGCCTCATTTGCTCATCACAATGCAACAAAACCATCAATTTGTAACTAGTTTATCTTGCAACTAGAATGTGGTCTGGGTTCATTTGTGTCTCTCCTAGAATTCATACTTTGATATACTTGTTCCCAAGACCCTAGGATGTGACCTCGTTTGAAAACAGGCTCTTTACTGACTTCTTTACATCGTTAAGATGATGCTATGGTGGACTAAGGAAATCTGTCAGAGGCTGATACACACAGGCGGGAAGGGCACGTCAAACTGACGTGGAAAGAAGCTGGGAACAGATCTTCCCTCACACCTTCTGAGGGACAGAGGCCCGAGTCCCATTGATCTCAGCTGTCAAGACTCCAAACTGAGAGACAATAAATGACTCGTGATTAGGCAGCTAGGTTTACTCATGAGAAGAGCGGGATTCTTGAAGATGGAGACAAGAGAGTAGGAAAAACCAGTGCAGCAGGGAAGACGGGTCAAGAAAGAGCCTCTTCAACATCGTGGATGTGCTGAGTTCCTGGAAACCCCAGCCAGGATGACCCAGGGATTCAGAAATGAGCACTAAGCCTGGAGCGCACATCTATTCCCCCAGTACTTGAGGGGCTGAGGAAGGAGTTGGTTCACTGGGGTAGGGAAGAGAGGGGCTCTAAGACTGTCAGGAGCACAGGGCCACCACTTTACCAAAAGCCAACTTTTAACAATGCCTCGTGTCATACACATTATGAAGAGGAGATTTTAGAAGGCAGTTTCTCTGGTTATATCAAAGGGGAGGAGGGAGGATAGATTTCTAAGCACTTCAGCCCTTAAGAAGATTTGTGAGGAGGGATTTAGAAATCACAACCTTAACAAACCTGCTATTGTCAAATGGTTTTGTCCCGTGAGAAGCTTGCTTTCCTGCAAGCTAGGCAAACAGGCATTACCATGCTGGGCTGGTCACATTTCAAACAGCCCCAAATGGTAAGATTTCCACGTTAGAGAGACAACTGAACCATCCCTTCTGCCCTTTCTAAAGTCCCTGAAGCCCTCCATCTGGTAGGCACTCTACTGGACCCTCACCTAGTGCACACAAACCTGGAAGAGGTTTCCAGGAGCAGAGTTCAACAGTCACATCTTGGAAGCCGCCAACCCCCAGATTCTCTGGGCTCAGTGGCTACACTCAGCCATTAGCACACCCTAGGCATCTGTTTCTCCCTTGAGAGTTCTACACTGACACCCCTCCGTTAGGGCTGCCCCATCTTCTATGTTCACAACTCCATGTTCTCCATCCCCACTAGAAAGTCAGCCTTTTGGAAGGACACGTCACTGGGCTTTTATTTTTTTTCTTCACCTTGTAGCTCTGTGTATTTCCCTCACCGCCCTATTGCAATTATAATTATCTGCTTACTTATTACCCATATCTTCCTTAAATTGTTTTACAACTAGGGCCAGCATATGAGAGACACAGAAATATTTGTCTAGAGTGAGCAATTAACTAATTAAACTAATGAACCCATGATGGTGGCGCACTCCCAAGACTCAATAGGAAGTTCTTTATGCCTGGCAGCTCTGACTTGGGCCTAGCCTGAAACAATCTACACTTGTCTTCCTGACTGTGAAGCGGATGGTTGAGGCATTGCTTACTGTCTAACGTCTCCAGCAAGGAGTTAAAGGATGACTTAGACACATGCATGTTCAGTTTTATTACTTTTGCATTGCCGTAGCAATACCTGCCAGGATCAACTTTAAAAAACCAGTTAGTTGCGTTAATGCCTACCTGTAACCCCAACACCAGAGAGTCAGAAACAGGAGGTTGATGGCAAGTTCAAGATTTACTGAGGCTAGTGAGTTCCAGCTTGGTCGGGGCTACATAGCCAAACCCTGTCTCAAATTAATCCTCAGAGTGGGAAAAGATCTTTGCTAACTATGTATTAGACATGGGATTAATATCTAGGATAAATAAAGAACTGCAAAAATTAAACATCTAACTCCACTCCAACCATCCGATCAGAAATGGGCTCATGAACTAAACAGACAGTTCTCAAAGGAAGAATCACAAAAGGAAAAGATATTTGAAAGACTGTTCAACATCCTGAGCCACTAAGGAAATTCAAATTAAAACTGATTTGAGACTCCACCTCACTCCAGTCAGAATGGCTACGATGGAGAAAACAAACAACAGATGCTGGCAAGGATACAGGGGGAGCGCTGGTGGGAACGGAACCCATGCAGCCATTGGAAGTATACAGCCAAAGGACTCCCTGTCAGCATCCCACTACTGAACATGGCGCATCCGTGTTAAATTGCTGCACTACTCTCAATAGCTAAGAAATAGAACCAGCACAGATGCCCACCAACAGATACATGAGCAAAGTAAATGTGGAATTTTATTTAGCCACAAAACAAACGAAATCAGGATATTTACAATAAACTAGAAAGAGCTAAAGATTATGTTAAATAAAACAAGACAGGCCAGGCACGGTAGTGCGCACCTTTAATCCCAGCACTTGGGAAGCAGAAGCAGGCGTATCTCTCTGAGTTTCTGGCCAGCCCGGTCTATGGAGCAGGACAGCCAGGGCTGTTACAGGGAAACCCTGTCTTAAAAAAAATTTTTTAAAAACAAAACAAGACAATTTCAAGGAATCTATATTTAAACTTACATAGGTGTGTGTGTGTGTGTGTTATGAAAACAGAAAGAATATAATACTTGTTCCAGGAAAGCAAAGGGAGTCTGTGGTGAGAAGGGAGGAGAACAAGAAAAGGAAGGCATGGCATGGGAGGGGGAGACCATGGAGAGAGGGATGAGTAAGAACAAAGCGTAATGACACAAATGTATGATAATGCTAATGAAACCCATTAAAAGCTAATTTTAAAAATAATAATTCAGGCTGGAGAGATGGCTCAGGGATTAAAAGCATGGGTGGCTCGTCCAGAGGACTGAGGTTGAATTTCCAGCACCCACATGGCAGTTCACAACTGTCAGTAACTCCTGTTTCAGGGTATCTGACAGTGTCTTGCTTCTGAGGACACTGCACATACATGGTACACAGACACACACACAGGGAAAATCACCATACACATGAAATAATATGTTTTTAATGAGGAGAGAAGGAAAACCGGAGGCAGTGAGCCCAAGTGTGGGTGGCAGTTGTGGGATATTGTCATGAGGCCACATTTCTTTCCTGTCATTCTGAGAAAAGACGTTATCTCATAGTTCAATGGGGTTAAGGGAACGTCTAAAATTGTGTGTAACTTTCAGGAGAGAAGGAAAAGGAAAAATAGGATGTTCCCACCCAAGCCAGCGTCATTAAGAGCCCTCTTCCAGAAGAAGAAAGAAAAGGGGTGAAGAGAGGGGAGAGGAGCAGATGAAAGGAAGGGAAGGGGACGAAAGAAGGGAGGGTGAACTAGTTGCTCACTTTTAAGATTTTCAAAATGTCACACTACCGCAACTATTATCACATGGGGAAGCTCCATTCCATTCTAACAGCAAGGTATGGATCAGTATTGAATTGAACTGAAGTTCTTGCTGAGTGACTGCTATCTTCTTGTCTATATTGTATACATCTTCTCTAAGACTGATGTAATGCTTGTGTAAATGCATTTGAGATGGGGACATGTATTTACATTTTAGTAAGAGGTGCAGGCCTGCTTTTGGTCCCGGCCATTGGCTCCCTCCAAACTGTTGCATGAGGCGCGTGGGCCGTGTTCTTTTGTCCGGCTCCCGGCTGCCAAAATAATTATACAGAAACTGTATTTATTGAAATACTGTCTGGCCCATTAGCTCTAGCCTCTTATTGGCTAACTCTTACATATTTGTTTAACCCATTTTTAATAATCTGTGTGTCACCACGAGTCGTGGCTTACTGGGAAAGATTTAGTGTGTCTGACTTGGCAGTTTTATGGCGGGTGACTCTCTCTGACTCTGCCTTTTTTATCCCAGAATTCCGTTCTGTCTACTCCATCCACCTAAGGGCTGCCCTATCAAAAGGCCAAGACAGTCTCTTTATTCAACCAATAAAAACAACACACAAATACAAAAGACCCTCCTACATCACAGTTCTGCAAGATGAAAAGAGTTCTCAATATAGAAAGCAACACAATGTGAATGTACTTAATACTACCATACATCTAAAACCAGATACAATAAACTTGGGGCTAGATACAGTGGAACATGCCCAGCTACGAGGGAAATACTACTATGCACACCTATTTTACCACATTTTAAAAACCAAATATTTAAACTGCTCACTTGGAAGTGCAACTGATTCTCTGTGTATCTCACAACTGTCAGGTGAGAGCAGTGAAGGAAACCTGGCTTTGATCTTGGACCGCATGGGACTGAGCAACAAAATTCATTGTGCCCACCAGTACCGGTGTGTGCACTGGAATGCATGTGTGTCTGGCCATGGCATTTCCTGGATCCCTAGGCTGAGAGACTCTCTCGTTTCTCTTGCCACAGTGAAGAACATTCTTCCTCTCTTACCACAATCTCTCAGTCTGACTCTCCAGAAAGAGTACTGTAGTATACACCCAGATACAAGGATTCTCTCAGTGTCTGACCACATTGGCTACAGGGATGAGCTCAGACAAAATTCATGGCTACCCCTTCATGGGCCGAAGAGTCATCCATTTATTCTCCCCCACCACCCAAATCCTAGAGGTACACCTGGTGGAGCCAGATAAAGCACCCTTATGTAAAAGTCAAGACCATTCCCCTACTACCAAATGATGAGAGAAGACCTAGACTCGGCAAGCAAAACTCCCTTCATCCTTCCTCGAGGGGCCCTTACAGGTGAGAGGGAGGAAAACCTGATTCCAAGGCTGAGTTCCCAAAATTCAAAGCTGCAGAAACATGGCCCCAAAGCTGATCCTGGCCAGCAGATGTACTGACTTGTTTCTGCTGACATTCCTGCATTTTGACTTTCTGTGGCATTTACAAAATTAGCTGCCAACATTTAGAAAGTGAGTTCATACACTGGGAGATGCTCTTTGGATAAAAATTATCTGAAGGGATACATCTCCAGCTACTGTGCTGATTTAATGTGACCATCTACTTGAATAGGTCGAGAAACGCCTGGAGACTGAGAGCATGGCTCCGGTGTGTCGGTCCCGTACCAGACCTATTCAAATGATGAGCCCTTGATGCAGTCCTAACGTGATGGCCTCACTGGGAAATGGTGAGCAGAGGCTTTCCTGGAAGCAGATTCCTGGGTATGCATCCTTGCAGGTATTTTGCCCCGGCCCCTTCCTGTATTCGCCCTTTCTCTGCTTCCTTCGTGCCACAGGATGAACAGCTCTTCTCTGCCACATGTCTCTGCCACCACTGTGGCTCAAGTACGCAAAGCCACATGGCCACGATAGGAACCCTCTGAAACTGTGAGCTCAAATAACCCTTTCATTCTTAAGGTTCTTTCTGTTAGGTTTGGTCACAGTGATGATGAAAGCAACTGGGCAGGGACTCTGGGTTTACGGCAACCTCTGGGCCGGTGGCTGGGTGGAAGAGAGTGGCAACTATTATTCTAGAAAGGGCCCACTCTCTCCCTGCTCTGCCTCTGTGCAGCTGCTGCCCCTTGAGCTGGAGTGCCATAACTAGAATGCAAGCTGCTAGTGCAGATCACGTGGTACTTGGAACCACGGCAGCTAGGCCTTCTGCTGTTCCTGCGAATATTGGATGCAGGTCGGTTTATGATGTGACAATTATGGTCAATGGCCTTCATGAGATGGCTCTGTGTGAAGACATGGTTTACTCCTAATCTTACCCCAGTCACAACACAGGGCTCCCTTCCCGCCATGTTTCCATATTCCATCAAAGTACAACATCTGACCTACTTCCCTTGTGGAAAACTTTAAATAGGAAGTCGTGTTCTTCATCAGTGGTCAGAGGCGGGAAGTTCCATCTCCAACACTGCCTACTTCAGAGGAAGGAGCCAGAGGCTCACTTAGCACCCATGGCGCAGCACTTTTCTCCTGGTCCTTCAGTGGAGAACAGAAGAAAGCGCCCAGCTACCTCAACACTGGAGCCTGAGGGGTAATATCTAAGAGGTCCCAGGTAGAGCACAAAAGAGAAGTTTTTCACGTCTTCAGGGTTACGAGGCCCGGAAAGATGGAGAGCGGTGCTTTCCTTACCTGCTGTAGGCACAGTAAGGTTATACTGAGGTAAGATAAACAGGAAGGCAGTCTTGGCTGTGACCTAGAAAACAAAGGAGAAAAGTTCCTGTTTACTTTCTTGGCCACATCAAAAGGAACAGGAAGAGGCTGTTCCCTGGGGCCCATCCCTTCATGTCAGTCCTACCACTCCAGGGTACAGGGTTTTCACCTACCCCAAAGCACCAGTTTTGATCCACCCCTCCCAGGACCTGCACTAAAGAGAAGAGCAATCCTGGGCCCCAAATGATGGCTACACTGTGTTCACTGCAGACGGAATATAGCGAGCTGTGTCAACCATGGGCAGCACAAACCGTTCTGCCATTCACTTGTTCGTGTATTGATTTAGTTCTGGACACCCAGCTCTGTGGAAGGTCACAGCTTTTAAAGGCTCTGAAGTCGACTTCCCAGATATTTCAGTTGTCTGCACTCTGGACAGCAGCCCTAAAGTTTTAAACGCAAGCTTCCGAAACAGTAGTTTCCAGCTGCTAATTTCACATCTACCTTTCTACTGAACAGGGAACGGACCTCTCAAACCCCACCATACTGGTTTGGTTCTTATGAAAGCTATCTTTAGATGGCTGTGGTCCCAGTCTGGTTTCTAGTAGTCAAATCAGTACTGAGGCCGTTTACAGCAGGGGTGAGATGACCAAATGTGGGGGTTTAAAGCTGAGATGCAGGAATTGACTGTCCATGTTCAAATGCTGACTCTGCTAGCTATGTAACCACAAGGAAGTCATCCCACACCCAGAGCCAAATCCCTTGTCTATAAAGCCATGGCTATGTGGAGTTCCTCGGCTGCATACTACAGACTAGGGTGGCAGCCATCTCGATTGCATTGTTTCAAATTCCACAGACTACAGTCAGGGCCAAGAAGCACTCTGAGAGACATGGTTAATGAATAAAGCTGCTTTGGCCTATGACAAGGCAGACTAGAGCAAGGCAAAAATTCCAAGCAGATAGAGGAGAAAAGAAGGCAAAGTCAAGGAGACGTCATGTAGCCACCGAAGGAGATACGATGACGGGTGGAACCTTACCAGTAGGCCACAGCCATGTGGCAATACACAGATTTTAAAAAATGGGTTAATTTAAGATGTAAGAGTTGCTTAATAAGAAGCCTAAGCTATTGGCCAAGCAGTATTATAATTAATATAATTTCTGTGTAATTATTTCAGGTGTGTGTGTGTGGCCAGGAAATGAACAAGCAGCCTCCATCTACAAGGTACTGCTCACTGAATTGAGACTTTAATGAAATGCAGTTTGATTCATTTAACCACAGGTCTCCAGTCTCTAGTGGGAGCCGCCCTCTGCTACTAATGGCCTTTTCCTTGGGACCCATCTACTCCGAGTCCATCCTCCCCTGGCTTGTATCTCCTGCGTGGAGAGTGGCATTCTGGTCAGTACCCCAAGTCTTCTGCTGTGGTTTCTGTTGTCCTGTCCCTGTAACAGCTGTGTGTCTTCAGGGGTATGAGTCCCCCAGAAGGCCTCTTTAAGTTGGCCAGCATCCATTTCTCAGAAGCACTATGATTCTGTGTGTAGAACACCACTGTTCAACCACGCCTGTGATGGAGTCCCCAAAAGAACTTGAAATTTTTCTATATCCAGGCCATATCCCCAGGCAACTAAACTAGACCCTCGCAGTGGCTGGCTCATCAGCATCTTGTCCAGCTCTCAAATCATTCTAGCATGCAGCCAACTCTGAGAGTCATTACACTTAAAACAAACAAACAAGACAAGACAAATAAATAAAGCCCGGGAAGTAGGTATTTGGTATGTGGATTGTATACATTTTTGCCCGATCCCTGTAAATGTAGTCAATTCTCATTTATGGCAGTTCTATGGAGCCACTGCAAACACGGAAACACTGCGTCCAAGAGAAATACAGAACTGGGTTACTACAAACCAGTGGCATGTCACCAAGAGACCAACGTTTAACCTTGCTTTATGCACGTTTCTAAAGGACACCCTAGTTAATACATATTTAATACACACTGTTGGTTCATTAACATTGAACTCATGGTCAACAGCCCTGTAGCTTATCCCCAAATGAGGCAACTGAAGTCATGCTGTTTCTCCCTAATTTACCACATTGTCTCCTTCTTAAGATTAGGACCGTAGGCAGCACTTCAGGAAAATACTTAGGGGTCATTGAAAAGAATGAAATCCCATAAACAGCACAAAATGCAAAACTATGGCCTCAAATAGACTGCAACAGGGATGATTTGTTTATGGTGTGAGAACTGAAACAGGAAGGCAGGCAGAGCCTTGTTTCACCTCAGCTGGAACCAAGGCTTTGCACCCGCATACAGCTGTGGAGAGCCAAGTATGAATTTTGGAGGTTACAGGTAAATTTTAGTCAAGTAAGCAGACTCCCAAAGATGAAATCAACAATCAGCGATGGATGGACATATCAAGACAAACCTGTTAGGGCCAAGATTTGTTTGTCTGTCTGTTTGTTTGTTTGGTGTATGTGTGTGTGTGTGTGCACGTGCACACATGCAAGTTCATGCATAGGCACATATGTGGAGGTTGGAGGACAGCTTTTCAGGAGTTGGGTCTTCCGCCTATTTATAACTCAGCTTCTCTTGTTGTTTCTGCTGCTACTGCATAAGTACGCTCACAGCCGATTCTCCTGTCTCCTCCTCTATCGCCCCATGAGAGTGCTAGGGTTACAGCTGTGAGCCACCAAATCCAGCTTTTATACTACAGGTTGCACTGCTCAAACTCAGGTCGTCAGGCAGTACACCTGCTGGCATCTCACTGGTCATCAAGATCTTTTTATGCAGCCCCTGGTAGAGGCTAACATCACCAGGTTTAAGTTTAAGAAGAAAACCTTGAAAACTTTCAACACACAACAGCAAGAGGACAGAGCTGACTGGGTGATCACACACTCGCCACACACGGACACAGCCACCCTGCAGGAGAGCTGTCTGATCTGCAGCCTGTGACCTGCTCATGGTTATACTTCTGTACTACTGTTTTCTCTCCCTGTGTCCACCCAGAGCTACCCGTGCAGTAGGTGTCTCACAAATGCCCACTTGATGAACTCACACTGTAAGCAACTGCAGTGTTCAGCGGCCACAGATGAATGTCTACCACAAGTTTTCTGAATGTAAGTCCAAGAGAACAGAATTAAGGCAAAACATACTAGATTCCAGTACGTTTCCATACCTGCCCTCTGGGTGGTGGCAGTAGAAACAAACTGTAAACCATCCTTATTCCCATGTTAGTGTATCCTAAATGCCAGTTTTCTTGTTTCATAGGAAAAGAAAAAGTCTGGACACAGAGAGACCAAGCAGCCTTCTGCCGCCCAGTGAGCACTTGAGCCCAACAGGCAACCATCATCTTGGGATTTTATAAGTTTGTTCCAGAAACAACTTTAGCAGACACACAACAAAGCCCTTAACAGAGAAAACTAGAACAGTAAAACCAAACCAAAGAAATCACACGCCAGAAGCCTAAAAAGAAAGACTAGAGAATGAGGCTGACCCACAGGCGCGCAGCCCAAGAAGTCCGACACACCATCTCCAGTTGGCCGGAAATCTAGAGTCTAAACTCTGTCCTGATCATCTGAAAGAGGAAAATAAGATCAGCTACTAAGTCTGCCACATCCACTGAAGGAAGGGGGCAGGGGGGAGGGGGAGAAGGAAGCAGTGGCAGCATTAGCTACAAAGGGTAAACCCTACTTGTCCCTCATAAAAATCATTCTATGTGCTTCCAAAAGCCCCCTGGCTCCCCAAATCTTCATTGCATCACTGTCCCCTGGCCTGAGGTCAGGGACTGTGCAATGTGGGTTCACACAGCACAGAGGCTGAGAAACAGGGGCCTACTAAAAATGTCACTCCAATTATTTCTCATCCCTCTAGGGCTGTTTATAGGAAACAATATTGAGTTTAATAGCATATTAAATGCCAAACTCTGTGGGTGAAAGGTTAAAAGTGACAACGTGTTAATATACTAATGCAAAGGAAGGCACTAAATTACATAGGAGGGGCTCCCCCACACACACACAAAGAGAGAGAGAGAGAGAGCACGCTCCATTACAGCTTTAACTAGAACATGGTGTGAAACACAAAATCGGAGATGTTGAGTGTACTCACCCAGCCAGACCAAAACCAGAACCATCCCACATCCATGTTCTACTAGAGGCTCATGGACCTGAGCTCTTGGTTACAAAGACATTAAGAACGCCAGAGAAATTGCTGTTTCCGTGAAGCAATCAGGATTCAGAGTCCAGTCTGAGGTAAGCTGTGGACCCTTGGGTAAAGTATGTCCCTTCTGTGGACTCCTTTCCCCAGTACCAACAATAGTGATGACAAATGTCATCAGATGCTTGCTTCATTCCTTCAACAGCCCTGTAAGCGCTGCCACGGTTACAGACAGACATGGAAATGAGCAGGCCCATGGAGGGGGCTGGAATGAATGCCTGTCTGTAAAGGACTCTGTTCCGGCTCACAGAGCTGTCATTTTTGAGCCCATTTGACCTTCACTGCCCAAATCACAGCCTTACTGAAGTGCCCACCTTCACATTTAAAGCACAGTGCTGCTTCTCTACCCCTGAAAACGGAAGTCTGGGTGTCCTCCCTTGCCTCACAGGCAAGAAGAGTAAAGTCCTTAGCCACCCCCAGGCACTGGCACACCAGGGCTTCAATATGCAGTCGCTTTTGCTGGAAGTTAATGGCAGCCACCAAAGAAAGAAACCAAGAACTAAGATGAAAGGGCCCACATTGTTGGATCCTTCACTTCAGCTAATTCTGACTTGCTTCTTAACAGACACATCAGCATAACGGATCTTGTACGATGCTGTGTGGGTGCACTATGCAAGACCAGGGGCACGAGAAACTACCTCACGGCAGCGAAAGTGCTGTGACCCTGTGGGGTCCTGCCCAAGAGGCAGGAAGGCAGAGTGGCACAGACACTCATTCATTGAAAGTACTGAGCTAAGGCCTGAGACCCATCCTGCCAAGGCTGGGGAGCTTGCCTCCTTCCCAAGCTTGGCCCCGATCACAGGAAGTCAAATGGTTCCAGCAAGCTGTCCCGAAATTGGTTTCACATCTTTCTGCTTAAGGTGGTGAATAGGAAAACTTCAGTAAGACAGGAAAACCCTGGAAAATTACACTCAACTGGTGAGGAGGAGATTTAAGGGGGAAAAGCTCTTTAGCTCTCTTTTCTGGAGCGCCCCAAGCTTCTGCTCCAGCAGAGACCCTAGTGGATCTGCAGTCACCTGTGGGCACAGTTATGGCAGAACAGTGTCTGAGGCCGGCAACTCCTTGCAGCTCGGCAGAAGACAGACTGCTGGGACAAACATGCTTTTCACTTTGGCTTTCTGCAAGCCTCCGTTCTGGATGACCGGAAAGGGGTGAGTGGCTGGGACACAGGGGACACAGTCCTGACAGTACCTTTCTGTGTGGCTTGTGAGCAACATCTGGGGATTCGGGTTCCATGGCTGAAAGGCCGCCTTGATACGAGCATGGGGCAAAGCCAAGCAGACAGACCCCACAGGTTCTCTAGAGCCTGTGTTCACGATGTTGACCAGAAAAGCTGTTACCAGGCATGGAACCGAAACCTAAGGCTTGATGGTGTGGGTGTGGGGGAAACTTTGCTGCTGCAGTGGCTATGACAATGTTACGATACTCTGATTTATACCCATCAGGCTAAAGTCTAAACTATATGAGGATAAAAAGGGAATTTATATCATAGCACAAAGAGAGGTGTTTAGTTGGTGGTTTTAGGAGCTTGCTATATAACTCGGGCTGGCCTCAGGGCCTTGAACTCACCATCCTCTTGCCTTGGCCTCTGGAATGCTGGAATTAAGAGGTATGCCATCATACCTGCCTTATGCAGAGCTTTCAATACTTTTTAATTTTTTCTCTTTTATATAATTGTTTGCCTATATGTATGTATGTGTACCATGTATATGCCTGTTGCCTGCAGAGGCCAGAAGAAGTTACCAGACCCTCTGGAGCCAGAATAACATATGGTTGTGAGCTGTTATTTGGGTGCTGGAATCCTAACCTGGGTCCTCTGCAAGCGCAGGAAAGCTCTTAACCACCGAGCCATCTCTCCAGCTCTTTTGATATCTTTAAAGAAGGGCTTAGATAGCCCCAACTTGTTGTTTACACCTACAGTTTCAAGTCCTATAAACTCTGAGGTAGCCTTCTCCATTTCCTTTGTATCTGCAGCATATAACCTCCAAGAGACTATGATTTGGTGCAATCTCATAGCATTTGCAGGAAATAAGTGCAACCCTTCCCTAAAAGTGTATGCAATTCACATGCATGTTACATGCTTAGATGCATATATATACATGTAACAACAATCAATGAAGAAAGAGGTCATGAATTTGAAGGAGCATAAGGAGGGGTATATGGGAGGATTTAGAAGGAGGAAAAAAAGGAGGAATGATGCAATTATAGTACAATCTTGAAAATAAAAGAAAAAAGCTGTAAAAAAAAAAAACATAGAGATCTGGTGTCCAGGGAGTTGCCTCAGTGGTTAAGAGAATTCATTGCTCTTTCAGAGGACCAAAGTTCAGTTTCCAGCACCCACTTCACAAGTATCTGTAATCCCAGCTCCAGGGGAGCTGTTGCTCTCTTCTGGCCTCAAGAGGTACCAACAGCCACATGCATGCACATGCAAGTGTGCGCACGTGCACACACACACACACACATTTTCTCAAAAAAAAAAAAACCCTAGGTAGATATTTAGAAGATGTTTTCTTTTCTCTCCTATCTTTTCTATCCTTTTCTTTCCTTGTTGAGATGGGATTTCACTATGTAGCCCTACCAGAACTTGCTGTGTAGACCAGGTTAGTCTTGAACTCAAAGAACCATCTGCCTCAGTCTCCCGAGTGCTGAGATTAAAGGTGTGTGCCACCACAACTGGCCAAACCGTCTTTACTTGTTCATATACTTCGTCCTCCTTTCTACCTAAACCCACCCAAAGCTTTTCCTATGATTTGACAGTCTAACATGTCTACAAAACACTTCTTGTGAAGGCTAAGAACTAAATAACAACAAAAGCAGAAAAAAAAACTGCTCATGCAAAAACAGTTTTTAAAAGAATATCAGTGTTCTGAAACACATATGCACACATCAGGGTTTAGAACACTGACTGTCTATGGATATAAGCAAGGCACACATATTAGTCAAAAACAAGTATTTTACTTTTGACCAAAGCTGGATGGCAAGATGCAGTATCATTTCTACAGTGAATTTAAATACAGATAAGAGCCTTGGAGTGGAGAATTGGGGGCCGTGAGTAATTTTTTTAAAAGAGTCAATATTAGGTAGCATTTTTAGACTTGACAGCAGAAAAGGAACCACCTCACCAGTGTATCCGTGCTGTTTTAACTGTAGGTTTAAGAATGTTTAGTACCATGAGAAGGGGTGGGGGCTATGACTAGAACATTTCAGATAAGTCTGCAACAGCCAGCCAGTCACTGATTGCAGGCAAGTGTTATGACTGGATGCCAGGCAAAAACATCCCAAGGAATGTTTGGCATTGCCTGGTATTTGGGGAAATAAAAGGACAATTCACTTCACAGGGTCCATGGACCCAGAGCAGCAGAAGGCAAGGCCCAGGTATTTCTGCCTTTTGTTTGCTTATTTGCACATTTCTAGGAAGACACGCAGGTCATTGGTGATCTACTGAAATTATTTTCAGGAACTGTTTGCCATCTGGGAACCCTCCCACTCAGCATGTTGACCCCTGGGTTTTGGCTTATAGATTGGAGCTTGCTAGGAAAATGAGCCATTAGTACACATAGCCAGAACTAAGGAAAACTGTGTGTGTGTGGGGGGGGGATAAGTCAGCAGGGCCAAGATCATTCCCACAGGAAACCTTAGGATTCCCCCAGATCAGTGGTTCTGAGCCTGTGGATCGCAACCCCCTTGAGGGTCAAGCGACCCTTTCACAGGAGCTGCCTAAGACCATCAGAAAACACAGATATTATCATTCATAACAGTAGCAAAATTACAGCTATGAAGCAGCAACAAAAATAATTTTATGGTTGGAGGTCACCACAATATGAGGAACAGTATTAAAGAGTCGCAGTATTAGGAAGGTTGGGAACCACTGACCAAGATGTTTGTGTATGAATCTACAGAAGGTGTTCTGTTTAAATATGAGGATTTTCAAACGCTAAGCATGTGACTCCTCCATGGAGAGCTAAGAGCTGATGGGAGAATAAGCCATGCTGCAGGAAAGTTTAGAAGGCACAGTACTCAGCCCAGGAGCTGTGCCCTATTAAACCTTGCTCTGAATCACCTTTATCTCTCACGGCACATCCTGCACCAACAGAAGAAGCATCTGAACATCTGGGTGGGCACGAACACTTTTAAGAGTCTGCAAAGAGTTACCCAGACCTGTCTTCATGAGGGCACCTTATAGGCAAAGCTTAAGGGTGACCATTCACACACACACACACACACACACACACACACACACACACACACAAAACCTTAAACCACAGCCATGAAGTTAATGAAAAACATCTAGCACACAAGCATTCCTTTGTGCAAATAATAGACATTCATCATTCCTTTAAGGTACATGGTTAATCATGGTTCTATTGCTGTGATGAGACACCATGACCAAGCCAACTCTTATATATATATAAAAAAAAGCATTTAACTGAGGGCTTGTTTTCAGTTTTAGAGGTTTAGTCCATTATCATCATGCACAGGGAGTGTGGCAAAAATGCTGGAGAAGTAATTGAGAGCTACATTCTTATCTGTAGGCAGAGAGAGAGAGAGAGAGAAAGAGAGCACCTGGTGAGAGCTTTTGAAAACCTCAACTTCTACTCCCAACGACATACTTCCTCCAACACTTCCTAATCCTTCTAATCCTTTCAAACAGTTCCACTCCCTGGTGACTAGCACTCAAATATATGAACCTATGGGGACCATTCCTATTCATCACATCCAGGAAGGAAAGGAAACAAGGAAGGGAAGATCTCCCAGATGACTCATGGAACACAACTCTAGCACCAGAGGCTTGGCCTCAGGAACCTGACCCATGCCCACCCACAAGCCAGAGTCACCCTGCAGCCCCAGTACAAAGTCTGAGCAAAAGTCAATGTTAGCTTAAATGCTGTATTTCACCAGGGCATTGTAGTTCACATTATAAATCCCAGTACTTGAGGACAGAGGGAAGAAGACTGTCAAGAGTTCAAGCCAGCCTGTCCCAGTGTGAGTGTCAAGCCAGCCAAAACTATAAAGTGAGACCCTGTTTCAACCCTTTCCTCTGAATTATAATTTCTTAAAGTGCCACACTTTGTTATATACATCATTATGAGATTTCAATATCCTAATTTGAATGAGATGTTTTAAACGACACTGCAAAAGGCTATTTTGCTAAGTGTTAGGGAACTTGCCTAGCATGTGCAAAGGCCCCGGGTTCCAGCCAAACAATAATGGCAAAACCAATGCCTACACAGACTTGGTGCTTACTCTCAGGCAGCTGGACCCATTCCCATCACAGCCCTTTGTGCCCAGTATGGGACTTCAGGGAGCAAGCAGGAAAACCAAACAGCCAAGGGGGAGGATGGAGCTCCATTAACTTGACAAGGGGCACCAGGCTTTCTCACCCAGTGGTCAATGTGCAAACTCTCCCTTGCTGATGAATCCAGCCTTAAGCAAGGTCCAGGAAGCCAGGTACCCTCCCCAGACCCTATCAGACGCATATAACAACTCTACTCTAAAGAGATATAAGAAGACACAGGAACTTGGAAGCTACCATGTACGAGAAGGGATGGCACACGTAACAGACACAGGACAGCAGTGGGTGACCTGAAAGACTCAGGTATATGTGAAATTAAGGTAAGGGAGTGGTCGGGTGTGATGCTCCCAACAGAGAAATGTATG
>PVIU01004187.1:59645-131210 GCA_004026605.1 Ondatra zibethicus
GGAGTCTGGATTATAGCAGGAAAGAGATGCTAAGGGGAAACCACTCCCAGAAACTTCGTCTCCTCAGACACCAAGGCCCTAGGTGCCTTCTGCAGTACAGCCACTTGGCCTCTGAACACACACTAGATACAAATAATGCTCAGTCAACCTTCTTGGGTCACAAACTGAGCTGGTGAAGAACAGGAGGATGGGGGAGGGGCACAAACCAAACTGAGGCATCCCATCCTGTTGCCCTGACAAAGGCCTAAGGACTTTTGCGTGTTCGGTTTTTGTTTGTTTGTTTGTGTGTTTTTAGTTAATGTTCTGTTTTGAACTCACACTCAGCCGTCACTCTCAATAGCTTTGCCTTCACTTTCTCATGAGGATCGGTTTCCTCTGTGAGTTCCCAGGAGGACGGTTGCTAGGGTGCCTGCAAGTCTGGGGGCCTGAGCTGCAGCCTCCCAACAGTCCATCTGCCTTTATCTCTTGACTGACTGATGGGTTTGCAATCAGACACAGCGCATACACAGATAAGTTCCCACTGTGAGCCACTGCAGCACAGGGCCACCTCCTCCACCTTACAATGGCCTGATCAGTTTGCTAATCACATCCATCCAGGTAAGCATGGGAGTGTGTGTTTACGCAAACAGGCATGTATACACGCACAAAGCTGAATGGTAAGGGACCTTCGACTCTTCCAAACTCATCTTTACATAGTATTAGGCATGCTTCTAGGTGCCAGATAGATGAAATCTTTCAAAAGAAATACTCTTTAAGAAAATAAAATCCCAGAACTCAGGATGCTGAGGCAGGAGGATCACAGCCAGCGTGAGCCAGCTGAGCCAGTCAGTGCTGCATAGTCAGTTCCAGGCCAGCCTCAGCTACAGTTGAGACTGTGTCAACACACACACAGTACACAGACTAAACCAATCTTTCACTCAGTGTTTGGTGAGCACATGCTCTGTGCAAGACACACTGAGTGCTAGAGAGGTTCAAATAATGACGTGATCACCCCCTTGCCTTAAAGGCACAGAGGCCAAAATCAGGAGCTGTGGTATCAACCTACTAACTGCCTCGCAGATGGAGGTATCAAGCAAACCACAATGTTCTGAACATTTGCTGCAACCCACTTGAAACCAAAAACCTTCCCTGCACTGTCTCGCTCCTAAACCTGACAGGAAGTGCAGCAGCAACGTCTGAATGATGCAAGACTGCTACACATGAGGTTACTTCGTTTTACCTCCAGACCTCCAGCTCTACCAGGAACTGTGCTGTGACTGCCTCTCTCTGGGCGCAGAGATACTCTGAACGCCCACAGAAATCTCTCTTTTAAACTCCTCATGTGCCCTGAAAACACACAAAAAAAGGGAGGCTCAAAGAGCTTAAGAAACTTGTTCAGAGGCGTACAGCTAATAAACTCCAGAAGGATGGGAACCCAAGATTGACCTGTGTGGGCCTGTGTGGGATGTCTAGATTTAATCCCCGTGCTACCTGAGCATCGTACCCAGAACCTAATGACCCAGTGAGACTGTGATGCAGGCTGCTTCAGGGTTGATGAAGATGGGGTGAGCCGGGAGGACTGATCTGTGAAGGGAATTTCTGTCCCTTGCTCAAAAGCAGACTGTGTCTGTTCATCATCACATTCTCAATATCCCTGTCACGAAGGAGGGGCAGAAAATACCTGGTAGTACTGTGAACTTGGCGGGGACTTACAGATTTTCTCAGACACTCTGGGAGGGATGGCCTGCGTCAGACAATGTAGCCTCGGGTAAGGAGAGGGAGAGTGGGGTGGTCCAGGAGAAGGCCGTCGTGTTGCCCACAGTGTGGTCCAACTTCAGTTTTCAGGTGCCCCATCTGTCTTGAACACACGAGTTTACAAGGGGGAGAGGAAATGCACCCTCACATTCCTTTAGCCACACATTCGTTGATTCCTTCTGTCAGGTACTGTCCTGAAGTCGCTATGGTGGTGAGGGGGTAGACGATAGCTCAGATGCTACAGCTTGCTATTTAAGCATGGGGACCCGGAGTCTGAGCCTCAGAATCCACACGGAAATGCCCAGCATAGTTTGGGCATTTGATGCGCACGTTTGTGATGCCAGAGTTAAGGAAGTAGAGACAGGCGGATTCTGGAGTCTCCCACCCTTGTAAGGCAGCCAGCTAGCTTAGCCTACTCAGTGAGTACCACGCAAGGAGAGACTCTGTTTCAAAAAAAAAGTGGGTGATACCTGAGGAAAAATGATACCCAAAGAGGTCATCTGCCCCCTGCCCCCACCCCACATACATGGGAGGAGGGGAAGAGAAAGGAAAAGAGGCAGAGAGCTAGTTAGCTGGCCTACACACACACACACACACACACACACACACACACAGAGAGAGAGAGAGAGAGAGAGAGAGAAAGAGAGAGAGAGAGAGAGAGAGAGACTGAAAAGAAAAAGGAAAAAGAATAAGGAAGAAAAGGCAGAAAGCAAGTTAGTTGGCTTCCTGGTCCCAAAGTAGAACCAGGCAGTCTCCTTATTCACCGGAAGGACACCATCTGTGCCAGCACCTTGCACATTCCTAAGCCTTGCTGTCAGGGATAGCCCAAAGGGACGGATGAGTGCTTCCCTCAAGGTAAAGGAGGCCACCTTGTAACAAAGCCTCAAATGCTCCCTGGATACTCTACCAATTGAACTGGCTGTCTAACAGGTCGGTCAGCTCACACTTCCCTGTGAGACTTGCTGTGAGACCTGTCAAGAAAGCAGTTTCCTTGCCCTGAATGGAACACATGCTTTTAACCCCCGTGTTTGAGAAGCAGGAGAAAGACTGCTGTTAGTTGGAGGCCAACCTGGTCTACAGAGTGAGTTCCACTGCAGACAGGGTTACACAGTAAGATCCTATCTCAGTAAGTAAACAATTGTTTTTGAAAGCTACTGGTAACTGTCTTGGGGATCAGAGCCCTATGCAAGCTACATTGAAAGCTCTTGTTCGTCCCAAGGCTCCGTGTGCAGCACACGGAAGCAACAGGAGGGAAAGAGTCTAAGTGGCACTTGAGTGTTATCTGAACTTGCTGCAGGAGATGGAAGAAGAGGCATTTAGTGTGCTGCCACTTTAAAAAAGAAAGAGAGATACTATCCCATCAGAAATTAAGCCAGGGAATAGCTTAACACCGATATTATTTGGCTTATTACAATCAGGAAAATGCCTCTCTAAAGAGCCTGCTGCCAGAGAGTACGGTGTTTCAGGGACCTCGTCTCGGTTGCCTCCCTTGCAGACGAGGTTAGAATTCAGAGGAGGCAAAGTAGAATCTAAGCGTTCTCCAACCTGAACACAGAGCTGGGCTTTGATGGGACACATCAAGGGGCCTCAGGTTGGATGTGCAGAAGACTAAAGGCCATGAGCAGGATATCTCTGCTCTGTTGCTGTGAAGAGACACCATGACCAAGGCAACTCTTATCAAAGAAAGCATTTAACCTGGGATTGGCTTATAGTTTCAGAGGTTTAGTCCCTTATCATCAAGTCAGGGAGCATGGAAGCACACAGGCAGACATGGTGTTGGAGAAGTAGCTGAGAGTTCTACATCCTGGTCCATAGGCAGAGAGAGTGAGACCTGCATGGCATGGGCTCTGGAAAGCTCAAAGCCCACCGTCAATGACACACTTCTTCCAATAAGGCCACACCTCCTAATCCTTCTTAAATAGCGCCACTCTCTGGTGACTAAGCATTCCACTATTTGAGCCTAAGGGGGCTGTTCTTATTCAACTACCCTAGTATCCACTTCTTAGCTCCTTCTCTAACAGGCAACGTTAGTAGTGCTACAGTCTTCTTCCTGAGCCACAGGTACTTCCAGCTACTTTCCACCTTGTTCTGCAGCCTTCTATCTGCCGCTGTTCCCAGCTTAGGTAGGATGTCCCCCCTCCACCCCACTGATGTGGGAGTTCCCTCTGTATGCTGTGAATATGTTTTATTACCGTATGGTTAATAAAGAATCTGCTTTGGGCCTATGGCAGTGCAGAACAGAGCAAGGCGGGAATTCCAAGCAGAGGTAGAAGAGAAAGAAGGTGGAGTCAGAGAGACACCATGTAGCTGCCAAAGAGACAGACGCGGGAACTTTACAGGGTAAGCCACAGCCTTGTGGCGATATGCAGAATAATAGAAATGGGTTAATTCAAGATGTAAGAGTTAGCTAGAATAAGCTATTGGCCAAAGAGTGTTGTAATTAATATAGTTTCTGTGTGATTATTCGGGTCTGGTTGACCTGGAATCAAACAGGAAGTCTCTGCCTACACCCCACCCTGCTCTTGAGCACTTCCCCCCTCCACTCAGTGCTTTCAACACCGTTCCTCAGTTTCCCCTTGTTTCTCGGTAGGAGCCTACTGCTACAGCCATGTTTCTCAACCACCACATGAGAATACTGGATCCAGTCAGCAGAAAAAGACATGACCACAGGACAGCTCCCTTCCTGACATGCATGCCTGTCCAATGGGAATCAAGCAATCCCCCAAAGGCTGAAGGCTGTTTCCCGTACACAACACAGTGGGTCTGGCTGCTCACACACGGTTCGTGGTGAACCACCAGAGCTGGCAACCTCTGGGTGTCTCAGGGGCTTTGCTGGGGACGAAAGGAGGTGTAGGATGCGGAGAGCTGAAGTCAGGCTGCAGCAGCAAATCCCAGTGCCAGCTTAACACTCAGCCACATAGCTTTTATTACTATTTTAGAAAGACCACACCCATCATGAATGGGAACTGGCTATATACGGCTGAATCATGTCTTGTAAATACTATCTGATCCGCCACAGCAGGAGGCAAGGACCTTCATGTGCTCAGAGGATGCTATATAAAGGGCTGCCTGGGGTGGGGTGAGGGGCCACTGGGCGTCCCAGCCCTTCACCTCCTTTCACAAAGGGATTCTCCTCTTATTTTTCATGACAGAATAGAATGAGGTGAAAGTGGACAGGGGAGAGGGAAGGGAGCTGAATAAAAGTGAGGCTGTGAACAAGAGCCCACTTCTCTCAGGGATGACTTCCACCTGGGGGGGGTGGGCTGTGCATAGATGGAGTGCAACAGGGTCTCACACTGTAGCTCCGGCTGGCCCGAACCTCACTCTGTAACTTGGTCTGGCCTCTACTCTCAGTAGCTCTTCGCCTTGGCTTTGCTGGGAGTCCAGGCGTGAGCCACCGCCCCCGCTGGGGTTGTCTTTCTACCTTTTCCTCCAGCTGAGTAGCTTGAGGGCAAGGCGTCTGCCAAGCTTCCCGCCCGTGTAAACACTCTGGCACCAGCTGGGGCTTGGAATCCACTCTCTCTGCCAGCTGGCGACCTGAAGACGGGTCAGATTAAAGGAATGCATAATAAAGGAGGGGGAGACAGAGGCTGTATTTACTTGGTCAGGGTCTGTGGGGGTTGACAGGGACTAGCCAGAGGGGCTGTAGAAGTGGAAACGAGGAAGAGAAGAGGAGGGGGTTCCAATGTGCCCGAGCACCCCGCCCTACCCAGAGTCCAAGGCTGTTGCCCTCATCTATTTTCGCTTTTTGAAAAGGGACTTCTTTGTCCTTGTCTCCGTCTCCTGCAGCATCTCCCAGACAAAATACCCACAGCCCTTGGAAGAGTTTGCAGCTGGCCGCATGGGAAGACTCAGCGTGGTCACACAACAGGGACACTTGATCCCCTGCGATCCCAATTTGGGACCTGTAACATAGAAACCCAAGCCACGTGCTGACAAGCAGGGCCCTGGGCCACCAGCAACTCCGACTGAGGCTGGGTGAGAGGGGAGGACACTGAGAGCCAGCAGTCTCAGGCAGCCACCCTGGCTTCCAGCTGGAGACTTCAGCTGCCTTGGCAAGGCCCAGAGGGCAAACATCTAGAAAAGATAGCTCAGTGGGCAAATCAGCCAGCCACACCACCCCTCCCACTGCCCTGCAGATGCTAAGAGGGACAAGGACAGGATGAAACGGTACATCCTGGCCTGGCGGGCACTGTGTGAACACACCTGCTGGGAAGGCCACCTGCAGCCAGCTCCACCTCAAAAGGCTATATATATATATAAAATACATATACAATCTCCATCAGCAAGAAGAGGAAGCAGGCAGCAAGGACACCTGTTCTTTGCAGCCTCTGGACACTCCCCTCTCTACGCCAGATGTCCCCATCTCTTAAGGACACTCTCTGGAGTCCCTTTGCTTTTGTGGATTCTTCCAGGGGCCTCTGAGGCATATGTGCATTTCTTGCTCTGTTGACTATCTCTATTCCAATGATATCCTAACCAAGCTTCCCTAGCCAGCTATGTCCTAAGCAGTGTTCCAGTAACCCCCATAAGACACGAGAGCGCTGGCACCCAAAAAGCAACATCACTCAAGCTCCTTCCCAGGCTGCCCTCTGGTCCTCCACCTTCCCCCAAGCCCTGTTGCTTTTTCTCCTTTACGGTTTCTTTGTTTCTTCTTTTCTTCCTTTGTTTCTTTCTTTCTTAAGGTTTTATTTTTATTTTCAGCCATGGGTATTTGTTTGCATATACATATGTGTGGGCCCATATGAGTGCCTGTGCCCATGGAAGACCAGAGGCTTTGGATCCCTCCATAGGGACAGTTACAGACAGTTTGCGAGCCACCCAGCATGGGTGCTGAGAAGAAAACTCTGGTCCTCTGTAAAACAGTATATGCCCTTAACCACTAAGCCACTTCTATGGCCCATCTCTCAGTTTCACCGCATTCATTTTCCCCTCCTAGGGCTGTAATGGAGACACACACACACACACACACACACACAGTAGCAGCCTACAAAAGACACTAGATTATCTGCTCAGGGCTCACTATGCCTTCCTTCTGTGTCTATCCCTGATTATAACAACCCTGTATAGACTCAGTACCACTGCCCTAGGTATAGAAAGGAAATTCTGATACCATCATTCCATGAACTGCTTCCCAGAGTCAATGAATATGCTTGGTATAGACACAACATAGGCGTCAGTACTGTGTTAAAGGCACTGACAAGTCTCACAATAAAGAGATATGTTTAGCCCAGCCTATCTGGCTGTAGAAACGGTTTTTGTCAGGTTAAACCTGCTGACTATTTTCAATGATTCTCTGAACGTCTTTTCTAGCCTGAAACATGAGCTCTGTGCTCCTTTCTCCCTTGTACTTGCCCTCCTGCCTTGACTTTCTCATGAGGGCTAGCTTTGGCCTCACTTCTAGAAGCCTTCTTCCTGGATTGACCTCAGCCCCCATGGCCACCTCACATTTTATGTGAGGGCCAGCCTTGGTCTCACCTCTAGAAGCTGCCTTGGCTTTCTTGTGAGGGCTAGCCTTGTCCTCACTTCTAGAAGCCTTCTTCCCGTATTGACCTCAGCCCCCATGGCCACCTCACATTTTATGTGAGAGCTAGCCTTGGTCTCACCTCTAGAAGCTGCCTTGGCTTTCTTGTGAGGACTAGCCTTGGCCTCACCACCTCTAGAAGCCTTCTTCCCAGACTGACCTCAGCCCCCAAGGCCACCTCACATCTTATGTACTCTGGGCCTAGAGAGATGGCAGAGTGCAATTTGCTACAAGCCAGAATTTTACAACTAAACCCCAACTCTGCCCTCACCAACTCTAAATGGAGAGTTGCTCAGCTTGCTTGGTGCAGACAGAAAGAGTACACTCACAAAGTCAGCTGAGATCATTCGCAACAGAATCAGAAGGTCAAAGCCAGAGCAGGGTATAGCATCAGGGACATTCAACAAGTAAAAATTAAGGTGTATTTTCTCCCCCTTTTTCTCTTTCAATGGGGTCTTGCTCTGTATCTCAAGCTAGCCTGGAACTCACTACTTGGTACAGATTGTCCTTAAACTCACAAATCCTCTTGCCTTGGTCTCTTGTGTGACGGGATTACAAGGTGAGCCACCATGCCTGGTTTCATTTCATTGCTTAAAATTGTTGTTTTGTTTCCTGTAATTTGGTCTTCTCCTGTCTTGCACCATACACTGGGTTTCACAAGTGAGTGGCTAGGCCAACCCCACCCACAGCTCCCCCTTCCTCCCTGCTAGAGGGACCCCAGGACACAGTTTTGACTAACAACTGAACTGAGAGACCCACTCCACCAAACCTCCATCAGGCAGCAACAAATAAACTAATTATTCAATCACTGTTGGGTTTGTTTATTTACATATTATTACGTATACTAATACATTAATAATATATAACATTATATAATATGTTACACATATACAACATTCTATATTATTAGTATATATTAATAGTATTACACCATCTATTATAGAAATATATATTAATATTATACATATTAATAGTATATTAATACACTATTAAATGTTATTAATGATATATATTAATATATACTATTAATACATAGTATGATATTATATTACTAATATATTAACTATAATTATATTATTTTATAATGTATTAAATATATATACACACATACATACTTTTTATTGTATATGTGCGTGTGAATGTCAGAGGACCTATGATAAGTTCTTTTCTTCTACCATGTGGATTTCTGGATCAAACTCATGTCACCAATCTTGGTGGCAAGCACCTTTACCCGCTGAGCAGGAGCCACCTTGCTGGCCCACAATTCCTGTTTTTAAAGAGTTAAAATTTGCCAGAGGCCACTTCCCTCACCACCACCCCCACCCCCCATCTCATCCCCCCCACCCCCACCCCATACACTTACTCTCTGGAACTCAGAAGTGTCCCTCAATCGGTAAGGTGCTTATCTAGCACTTGATCCACCCCCACCCCCACCCCCCAGCACTACAGAAAACCAGAGGTGATGGTGCACGCTTGTAACTGGTCCACCACTGTGGAGGTGGAGGCAGAAGGGTCAGGAGTTCAAGGGCAAACCCTGTCTCCACAATAACAACACAAAAGCTGATTTCCACTCCTAAATCCATCTTGAGTTTTTTCTTGCCACTTTCTTACAGGCCTCACTCAGCAGTTTTGAATATATCCGTTTTTCACCTGAGTCAAAGCCTTCATCACAGTAGGTGGGAATGGTGTTTCTGAGGTGTAAGCCCCTTCCCAGCTGCTCCGCTGCCCCTCATCTCTCCCCACCTCCCCGTGTACCAGCTCCCCCACCCCGCCCTTGTCCCACACACCTTTCCCTTCTCCAAGTAAATGGCCCTGCCAAGAATCCAAACTTTGTTCCCTCCCTTTTCCAACAAGAAGCAACCTAACTTAGCCTTTTTTGATTGCTATGGCTGAATCAGGAAATGTCTTCCGTGGGCTCATGCACTGAACACCACCCTGCACTGTTTTTAAACCGTATGTAAAAACTTAAGGAAACCCGTTTACAGAAGTCATAATTAAGAAACAAAAGGTCTTTCAACAATAGGAACCCTGTAAAATGCCAAATCCCTTGTATTTAAAAAAAGGAATGCTGTGGTGGTCAGGCTATGCTTCAGGACAAGATGCTCCAAGCAGCTGATTCCCGGGTAATTTAACCTCAGAGTTGTTTCCCAGCGGGAAAGACAGCAGGACAAAGCCACATGATCCCTGAGAAAGGAAAAGGGTAGCAGTAACTCTGAGGCCGAAAGCACTTGTGAGAGGCCTCCTGAGATAGGAGTTCCAGTTCCAGGAACTTGGTAGGAAAGGGATCCACAGTCCACCACAGAGAAGCCCCGAGCAGACCTCCTCAGGCTGCACATTCGGATTTCAGTGGCCCTCAGAGCGCTTCTGGGGGGTGAAAGGTGTGTCTGGGAGGAGCAGACACACTAAGAACAGACTGAATGTAATCTAAATAAAAACGAGAACCAGGCACACAGACAGCACAGCCCTAAAATCTCAGCACCCAGAAAGCTGAGGCAGGAAGAAAGCTGTGAGTTTGAGGCCAGCTTGGGCTACCCAGTACCCTGCAAACCAGGGCTATGTAGTAAGACCTTGCCTTCAAGAGGAAAACAAGAAATGCAGAAAAAGAGCAGCTTAGCTATAGAGGCAACATTCATGGAATCAGTTTTTATGCACAATGAAAAACTCAATGGCCCGAGCCGTCACTGTGTATCAGGCACTGTGAAGAACACTACACATGCGTTCTTGCTCCTGCGGAGATCTCAGTGAGGCAGTACAAGTACTTTTGTACTTTTAGTACCTTTTACTGAGAAGAAAATGGCCCAATTAAGTGACTTAACCAAGGTGTCTCCTTAAGTGAGGGAGCTAGCAGAAAAGGAAGGGCTCTGGATTCAGTCAGCCGTGGCACTGGGTACATACGACCCCATGTTCATAAGTTTGACACAACATGGCAATAGACCTAGAGGCTCAAAGAGCATAACCACAGAGAAATCAATGGGGACTGAGGGCTGGCTCTCCTGGGGAATGAGCTTGCAAGACAGCCTCCATAGAAACAGCCTCCTGCCTGAGATCTCTAGTACCACCCGCACACCACGTACGATGATGTCACCCCTGTCTCTCACTGATGAGAGGTCACTGTGGAAAAGCACAAAGCCATAGGCTACCTGGAGCCAGTCCTCTTTAATCTACTTTAGTCTTACACGTGGTCCTTGTCTTTACGCCTTGGGCCACATCACCATGGACACTTTTCCAAGACAAATTGAGAAAGGCACTTTATAATAATTACAGCAGCCATTCCTGGAGGAAGCTGGGCCTCCAAACAGAACGACAGTATATTTAGCTTAAGCATCATGGCTGAAGGTCCAGCACACTATATTTGGGCAAACTGTTGATTGGGGGTTTGGTAAAGTTCTGGTTTTGGCAGAGCTGTCCTTCTCCTACCCTGCCCCCATCGTAGGCCACACGGGCACAGCTACAGAGCAAAGTTCCCGACAATTACACGAGCCATTCCGCAGACTTGGTGATAGCCCTCAGTTTCACAGAGCACAAACTGCAGTTCCTCCAGAGAGTGAGAGGGTGAGGGACAATCTGTGTTGTCAGACAGGGAGCCTGAGGAGAGTCAGCCCTGAGTTCTGGGTGACGATCCCCAAGGATCCAGTCCTTTAAGTCATGCTTCACCTCTCTGGCTATGCTGAACTCTAATCCCACTTATGGAGCATCCTCCTAAGATTGAGTGGAAGTGTGTCTTTTACTTTCTGGGTTTTTTTGATGTTGTTGTTGTTTGGAACTTGCTATGTAGCCTAGGCTCCCCTCAAACTCACGGCAACCCTCCTACCTCAGTTTCCCGACTGCTGAGCTTACAAGGGTGCACCGTCACACCCAGCGGGACGTCTGTCTTCACCATCGCCTAGGATGGTGCTCAATAAACCTGAGAAAGCAATGAGGGCAGTTTTGGAGACTGACTATACCCTGTGACTATTCAGAACTATGTAACTATTCCTCAAAATGGCCAAGATGGCTGACTTTACATTTTATATGTATTATATATTATATGTTTCATTATATATGATATACATATATATTCCTACATTCTCTTTAAGAACATATTGATACATATTATGATGACAATGGAGGACGGGAAAGTCAGAGAGGAAGAAATGGTTGCTTGAGTAAAATTTGGTATTGTAGGTTAAAGAATTTAGGCTCTACAGAAAAATCAATTAAGTAACTGATCAACAATGAATGATCTATGCAGACAAAATGCCACAAGTGGGTTCTTTCCCACATGACCTTAAGTGGGATGATCCAATAAAACATACAGAAGGCTAGATATACAGCCCAAACCCACCCACTAAGCTACCCTCCCTAACTTACCCGAACTCTGGGTTTCTATTTCAACCCAGACCAGCACCAACTGACACTCGTTTATTGAGATTTGTACAGATGAGCAAGCACTGTCCACTCAGCTTGTTCAGTGGTCCAGCACCTGCTACGAAGAGGCCATCCAGGAAGGAAAACCTGTCAGAAGCCACCTCGTACCACTTGAAGAGAGACGGTCACTCAGATCTGAGAAGAATTGAACAGGGCTCTAATAAAATATGAATGCCTATTATATTAGCACTAAGAGGTGGAGGCAAGAGACTGGGAGCTCAATGCCTCAGCTATATAGGAAGTTTGGAGTCAGCCTGGGCTACATGAGATCCTGCCTCAAAACAAAAGCCCCAAAGCCCCAAATAATCCACAAATCCTTATGATGAGTGAATCTCTAAGAGACTCCATATGCCTCTCTGACTAGAACTTACCAGGCCCCTTGACCCGTCCTGGGAACTCCCAAGGAATCATACATGTAACAGAAGCAACAGGTTTCTGGGAAAAATCCTTTAGCTCCATACGCTCCCCAACTTACAGTCTGTCACCAGGGGCCAGTGCACGGCATTTTATGGGCTTCAATCTCCTGTTTAAAATGGAGCAGAGGACAATGCTGAAAATTCAGACATGTGGCTTTCAATTCTGGCTCTAGGATTTACGAGCAATGCGAGTCTTTCTAACCCTTTGGTCACCCCTGTGTATAACAAGAGTAATAATAACTACAGCCTGGGGTGGCTGCGAAGACTAGATGGGAGAATAGAGGCCAAGGACCTATTACAGTGCTCAGGGAGGCAAGCACAATCCAACTGTCAATTGGCACACACAGGCCCGCATCCTTTGAGGGCCAGTTCCAACCCCAATCCCTTTCAGAAAGACTTCCTGCAGGCTCCAGTCTAGAAGTTCTCTCTTCTTTCTCCTCTGGAAAGAAATTGGTGAGTCAATGCGTTTGCCACAAATGGACGGCCCCCAAATACAGTTCACAATGGAGCCCACATCTTACACTGATGCCTGGTGCTTCAGAGAGAATTTTTTTTTTCATTTTTTTGAGACAGGGTTTCTCTGTAGCTTTGGAGCCTGACCTGGAACTAGCTCCTGTAGACCAGGCTGGCCTCGAACTCACAGAGATCTGCTTACCTCTGCCTCCTGAGTACTGGGATTAAAGGTGTACAATCACACCTGCCCAGCTCTGACAGGACTTTATTTGAAGTGTTTTGTTTCCCCAAAGGAGAACTGGGGAATATGAAATCAATTTAAAAGCTATACACACGTACTGGGGAGTGGGGGTGAGGGACCTTTTTAAAAAAGAGAAACATACCAATGCAAGCTAAAAAGTTTTCTTTAGTCTTTCTCCTGGAAACAAAATCAACGTTGACAGTCTGTTTCAGCCCTTCCTGGCTTTGCCTCTGCAGACATAAACATACGTTTTGTATTAAAATGGGCTGATACTATACATGCTAATCTAGTTCACAGGCATCAGTCTATGACTATACATAAAGCATGGCTTCATCCTGTTTTAAACAGCTATAGTGTCTCCCTGCATGGCTGTAGCCATAATTTACTAAGTGGCTCAACACAGATGGCTATTTGGTGGCTTGGAATGAATCATAGTATCAGGGCAAGATAAGCATTTGTCATCTCCATAGTCAGCAAAGCACAGCCTGCCTGGGAAGCAGTAAACAGTGTCATATGAACTCAGACATCTGCCTGTGAAGTGTCCTACAGTCCATCAAGTAGAACTTCAATAGCTGCTGTGTGAAGGTGGAATAATGGGCAATATGCACAATACTGGACTGGAGATAAAAACTCTTCAATTAAAAGGACAAATTGTTCGATATCCTTTCAGCCCTGGCCCTTTGCCTACACGGAAATTATTCACTGACCCAGCAATTCCATTCATAGGAATATACTCAGGAGAAGTGAACACACGCTATCTACACAAATGCTTACATAGGAGCGTTCAGAGGGGCATCATTCAAAACTCCAAAGAGCAGAAACAACTCAAATGTTGATCACCCGACATGCAGGTTAGCCAAACATGCTATCTCCATACCATGGAACGAGTCAGGCGCAACACGAATGAAGTACTGATACATGCTACAGCTGCCTAAATCTCAAAAACATAATGCTAAATAAAAGCCAGACGTGAAGGCCATATGTTGTATGATTGCATTTATATGAAATGTTCAGAACAGGCAAGTCCAGAGAAGGATTAGTGGTTTCTGGGGTGGTGATAGGGGTGGGAGGCAGCAGTGAGAAATGAATGCTAAAGTTTCTTAGGGGAATGAGGCAGCATTCTGGGCTGTGATAATGCGCGTCGGGAAAAACTGGCGAATGCTCTGAGAGGCACTGGCCTGTTGACATCAGAGCAGTAAACGGACGGCGGGTTGTATCATAATTCAGGCAAAAGTTTCCGAAAAGGTATTTATCAGCTGGTAATCCTAACTGACCACTTAATTGTGGAATATGACATGACTGCAGCCAGGGTGCGGATGCTCTGCCGTAGACACGTCTATCTTCCAGGGACTGCCAGTCAAGTGGGACAAAGAGATGTCACCCTAAGGTGGTGTCATCGAAGGGAAGCGCAGGGAACCTGGGAGCTGAGGAAAGGGTTACTACACAGCCCAGGGGGAAAAGAAGGCTTTTCTGGAAGAGGCCTGTGGAGTGTGAGGAAGGACAAACAGCTGCAGAGGGAGCGGACTTTGTCCTGAGGAGACTGTGGAGGGCCAGAGGAAGAGAAACAATGGGAAGATGTGCAAGAAACTCAGTGGGAGGGGATGGGATGGCTGGGGTCATTCTTTTGTGTCACTGTAACCACTGGTAGGTTTCCAATGCTCCGGTGGATGGCTCCACACTATGCACCTGTGGGCAGCACTAATTGAACTTAGTGGGTTATTTTTAAAAAAAGATGGTGGGAGAGGGACATGCCTAGTGGGGACCAGGATGGAGTTGGAGAAGAGAAATGGCGGTAGATATGATCATATTTCATTATACAAATGTATGAAATTCTCAAGAATGAAGAAAAATACATTTTTAAACTTTTTAGAAGAAATTCAGTAGGAAACAGCTCCCTTATCCAAAGGCACGAAGCAGTACTGTTTTGTTTTTTAAATTTTTTTTGGTTTTTCGAGACAGGGTTTCTCTGTAGCTTTGGAGCCTGTCCTGGAACTAGCTCTTGTGGACCAGGCTGGCCGCGAACTCACAAAGATCCGCCTGCCTCTGCCTCCTGAGTGCTGGGATTAAAGGCGTGCACCACCACCGCCTGGCAGCAGTACAGTTTTTAAAATCCAGTATATTTTTGTTGTTGTTGCTGTTACGTATTCAGGGCTCTGCTTGACGGTGAGAACATGAATGAAACAGCAAACGGTTCAGTGTGGGAGCTGGCAGAGGTTTCCGTGTCTAACTATATACGACTGCATACTGCCATGTAGCTAAATGACCAGTGAGTGGATCTGAGCAGAGTATTAAAAAGACAGGGGGGAAAATGCCACCACCTCTCAAAACTACAAATGCATTTATACTTTAACCGAAGTGCCATCTCTACGAAACACGCTGGAAGGTATTTCCACAGAAGAGCAAAGTGAAGCACATACCCACGCATTCTCTGTAGCACGGCTTATATGGGTAAAAGATGGGAAACAAGTCCATGTGTCCATCAGAAAGGAGCCCAGTGAATGCATGCAGGTGAATTGCGCAATGGAAGACTATCTGCCCTACCACATGAATGAGTAGAGTCTCTGCACTGACAGGAAGTCCTCCCAGACTTCAAAGGAAACACTAAGGGCAAATCAATTTGGATAATTTTGTCATGCTGTGCACCATAAAGGATACAACAATATATATATTTACAGATATGTGCATAGATACTGACACACTGAACTGATAACATATTTTTCATCATTATTGTTATTCTTATCAGTATTATTGTTATTGTTATTTGTGTGTGTGTGTGTGTGCGCGCGCGCATGCCTATATGTTCAAGTGGTGCATGTGTGAACCCATGTGCACAGCATCCATGTTGAAGTTAGAAATCAGCTTTGTGTTGTCGGTTCTCTCCTTCCACCTTTATGTGGGTTCCAGGGATCAAACTCAGGCCACCAGACTTGTGTGGAAAGTACCTTTACTCAATGAGCAATCTTGCTGGCCCTATATAACATTTTTATGGCTTCCTTACACTGTCATAAATAACCCAACAAGAAAACACCCAAAATAGCAAAAATGGTTCTTGATGGGCGAGGAGGAGAGATGGATGAGAACAGGTGTTGGGGGGTACAGTTGTTTCTGAGTCATCAGCGTACTACCAAATGGTATCTACTGCAATCCCTAGCCCCCTGGCCTTTGAAAGCTAAGACTTCAAGCTCCCGGGGTCTGTGGATGCAAGTAGCCAGCGACTCTCAGTGTTCTCAAGCACCTCTAACTGGTTACCTGAGAGGATGGAGAGACAAGCTCGAAATGGCCATCGGTGACAGAAAGAACATGAGAGACCACCTCAGTAAATTCCCACCTCCTTCCTATGGGTACAGTGCTGGGGGCACGGTGAGTGAAACGCTTTCTTCCCTTGCTGTGGGAGAGGCCTAGCAAGGGGCAAGGACCCACACCGTACTACTGTTTTAATGGCTCCCTGTTACAGCTTTGTACCTTTGGCCAGGGGCCTTTATGGTCTGCAGTGCAGATACAGCGGACGCCTATCTCACTACATCCTTTCTTAGTGTTTCCATTCACACACACCCCAAAAGCCGGGTGTGGTGCACGCACCTGTGATCCCAGCTGGGAGGCTGAGGAAGGAGGGCCATGCGTTCAAGGTCAGCTTCAACTTCAAAGCAAGACCCTTTCTAAATAATAACAAATATCCAAGCGCATATTTTTGAGAATTTGGATACCCATTGCTTCCCACTCTATCCATAACAAGTGTGCCTAGCCAACATGCTTTAGGCCTAGATAAGCGCCTCTTTTTAAATATAAACTATTGGGGTGGGCTCCCTTCATTACTGTACCTCAAATTCACAAGATGCCCATAACCTTGTCAGACCCCCACCTGCTCTATTCATGCTTTATCTCCAGCCCCGAGAACTCTGGGTAGACAGCAGATGCTCATCTAAGCCTGGTTAACTGGGTGAGTAAGAAACCGCAAACATGGCCTACAGGAGGAATGAATTCCATAAGAGGAAGGCCAGGACAGAGTCCTAAGCAGAGGTGTTTGGTGAGGTCTGAGGGGGAGCACTAGTGGAGAAGCAGGTGCTAATAAGAATTAAGAAAAAGGTGTGGGGGGAAGCTAAGGATGAGATTAGAGGGCAGGGTGTGTGGGGCAAAGGTGGGAAAAACAGATGTTTGGGAAGCAACATTCCTGTTAAATAGCAAGACCTCTATCAGTACGGTCTTCAGGTGGCAACTGACAGCTTCAACCACAAAAGCCCACCCCATACCCACACAAGTGCCTTGCTACTAGCCTGGGTCATAGAAAGCATATGGAAAAGACCATGGAGAATCAACACTAGGGAGCACCCAGCTATGTGGGTCCCTGCTACTTCTTACAACTTTCTTCCTGGCCAGAGAGACTGGCACAGGAAGATTTCCCAAATAGAAGCTCTCACATGGACCAGCCCCGCAGCTCCCTTCCCTGCTTCTCTGCACAGTCCCAGAGCAACCTCATCACACCACCGCCCTCCTGAAAATACCTCAAAAGGTCCCAACTGCCTCCAGGATAAGAGTTCAACTCTGGGCATGACCTCCAAGGTCTCTGGGACAGAGCCCACCTTCCCCCTGGCATCTTCTCTCCCCTCCATCCTACCTCCAGAACAACCAGCATTAGTCACGGGCTGAGCATGCTGGTTCCACACTTAGCCCCACTCTTCATGAGGACACACTGCTCCTCTGCCTGCGTCCTTCCACATCCACTCTATTTCCTGCCCTGACTTAATCTGGAATGTTTCCTTCCTGTTCTCAAAGCATCCTCTCTGGTAGATGACCATGACCTCGTCACTACTCAGGGCTACACACAGAATACCAATATGGCAGCTCAATATGGAAGTGACTGTTTGCTTCTGATCTGCCTCCCTTCCAGGGACAAAGGTAATAATGTCTTTGTGGTCATATAGCACATCCTTTTCCACTCTGCTTTCAGCACCCAAAAGTGATGGCTTTACAAAAACACTGTGCTAGCTAGTTCAATGTCAACCTGACACAAGCTAAAGTCCTTTTAGAAGAGGGAACCCCAGTTGAGAAAATGCCCTACCAGCCCGTGGGCAAGCCTTTAGTGTTTCTTTTCTTGAATGATGTTGTGGGAGGGCCCAGATCATTGTGGGGGTGCCACCCCTGGGCTGGTGGTCCTGGGGCTGTATAAGAAAGCAGGCTGAGCAAGTCATGAGGAGCAAGCAGTAAGCAGCACTCCTCCATGGCCTCTGCGTCAGCTCCTGCCTTCAGGTTCCTGCTTCGAGTCCCTTCCCTGACTTCTATAGATGATGGACTAGCAGCTATAAGATGAAATAAACCCTTTCCTACCCAAGTTGCTTTTGGTCATGGTGTTTTATCACAGCCATAGAAGCCCTGACTGAGACCAATAGCATTCAGTCAGCATTGCAGAAGGAGGGACCAAACCAGCTCACTCCCGCCTCACCTTCCTGAGTCTAGGGACACTGGACAAGTTGCACTGGCTATGGAACAGCTGAATGCTGAAGGCATGAGAAGTGATCCGTCACAATCTGGTGGCCAAAACTGCCATCCCTGGAGTTGTGTCCACTCAAGTAGCTCAGGGAAGTGTGGCCACAGGTCACACCACACTCTCTTCTTTCTCAAGCTAGTTATGCCAACAGATATGTCAGCTGCCTTCCCATTCAGCTTTCAGGGCCTTGTACAGCGTAGGGGGATTTGATGAATGGGGGAAGGAAAGGGTAAAAGAACGAGGGAGGGAAGGGAGAAAGAGGTCAGGTGGGGGAATAGTGCTTAATTAGGACCTCTCCCAGGGAGTGTGATGAGAAACCTGGGGGGTGACAGCAAACTAGGCAGAAGACAAGCTCTACTTTCTATTTCAATGTGATAAAACTAGTGCTTCCCAGGAACTCTAGAAATGAATTGTCCCAGACTGCCTAACTTCCAATAGGACCACTTCTAGGCTCCGAACTCCAATATTAGTTATTGTGGATGTATAAAATCCTATGCCTAGCCAGGTGGTGGTGGCACACGCCTTTAATCCCAGCGCTTGGGAGGCAAGAGGCAGGTGTATCTCTATGAGTTCAAGGCCAACCTGGTCTACAAAGTGAGTTCCAGGACAGCCAGGAGAAACTCTGTCTCGCAAAAACAACAAAAACAAACAAACAAAATAAAACCACCACCAATAACAACAACAAAAAAAACCCTCTATGGTTGTACATAGGTTGGAAAATATTCTAGGCTCTTTCTTCAGGACTTGGAATATATTTGCAAATATGTAATGAGATATCTTGGGGAAGAAACCCAACCACAAACATGAAATTCATTTGTATTTAGGAAGGGCATTAGCTTGGTGGCAGAGAATTTGCTAGCATCCACAATACCCTGCATTCAACCCCTACCATAGTATCAACCAAGAAACATATTCAGGTTTACAGGTAAGATGTGAACTGGATCCGGAGGGCAGGCTGAGTATGGAGTTCCTCACAAGGGTTTAGGATCATCATCAGCTTGGATCTGCATCCTGTTTCTTGGCTCTGCTCCAAGAGGATGACAAGGCCACAAAGAGAAGTTATACATAGCTGAGCTGTCATCCAGCACTTTCTGAATGTCATAACCTAAGCAGCAGGTATGGGGCTCTTATAAGGAGCTGCATCTACCCCCCCCTTTTATGCGCTGTATTTATAGTAATACTTCTAGCACTCCCCATGTCTCGATGGCATATGATTAACCCTATGTTAAGGACGACGAAACTGAAGCATACAAAAGTTAAATAAGTTACCCAATATGGCAGGGCTATATTGGGAATATATAGTTGGCAGAATGCAAACTCTGATTGACCTTGACCTCTGTAAGCTATAGCCTCTAATAGTTTCCTAACAGAGCCAGGTCACAAGGACCTCTTTCTATCTTGTTACTATGAAAACAAAAAACAAAGACAGAAAAGCAATGTGGTAAATAGCACCATCCAAGAGAACATTCTGTGAACCAATAATCTCTAAAACTGCGTTATTGATTTTTCGAATTAATTTATAGTTAAGTATGACGGTAGTTAATTAAGTGGCTATTGTTTTGGTAGGCATAAGTGTGAACAACCTGGGGTTAATAAAAATTCAGTATTTCATTTTGTTATTATATTTATTTATCTATTCATTTATTTAGTGTGTGTGTGTGTGTGTGTGTGTGTGTAAGTCACAGGACAACTTGTAGGAGTCATTTTTCTCTAGTCCAGAGACTGAACTCAAGTTATTGGGCTCAGTAGCAAGGGCCCTTTACCCACAGAAAGCCATCTCCCTGGTTCCCCAAACTGCAGAACTTCAACGTCAGATAGGATGGCTGATTCTTACTTGAAAGCAAGCATTAGAAGAACATTAAGCACTGATGCAGTGGGCATAGCAGTGCGCATCTGTAATCTAGCACTCAGAAGTGGGTTTCAGGCTAGCATGGACCAGAAGGAGACCCTATCTTAAAAAACAACAACAACAACAAAAAAAAACCTCTACCCTGCCCCTTGTCATGCCCAATATTGTGCATGTGTGGAAGAAAGCATGCCACTGTTGGTCAGAGTAGAAAAGGAGAGATGAAGTGGGAAGTAAGGTCAAGATAGAACACTGGGGGAGTGGGGATAGTGGGAGCAGGGGGTAGAGAAAAAAGACAGAGAGAGGCAGAAACACACAGAGCGAGGCATCTTTTTGAAGTCTAAGGTCCCAGAGTACACTCAGAGAGCTGGGGTGACAAAACGGGACCTTGCTGAGCAAAGTGCATAGGGCAGTCAGCCCAGGCAGGGACCAGGCTAGCTGCTATGTGCTCTCGTGGTCAACCTGGTTGAACATGTTAGGGGTCAGACTATGACTCCTTTTTAATATGGACTTTCTCCTTCCCTACCTGAGTTCTGCTACACTGAAATTACATGTCAAACCAAAACTTCAGTGTGACACTGATTCCAGCTCAAATCAAAAAGAGAAGCAGAAACTTTAATCTAACGGAGGCACCGCTGTGCTCAAGCTAAATAATGTCACAATCTGTGTGGGTGGAGGAAGGCAGGTTCCTCCTTCAATTCCTTCCTCTTCCTCCCTGGCAGTTTAGGCTCTGCCCTTGTTCAAGTCCATGGTAGGAAGAGGCAGCTGAGCTAACCCCCCAATCCACCCCACCCCCACTCACTCACCTCACCCCACCCCACCCACACACACACAAAGCCAGTGTAGCCCAGAGAAGTAAGGGTCTTGTAGGGACCACACAACAATTACAGGAAGAATTAACGTCCCACAGTTCATCGCTTCTACCATACACCTACCTCCCAGCTGCCCGCCTCCACAGGACACTAGCCACAAATCCATCTCTGAGGAAAACTCTCTAGACTTTTTGCCCAAGCTAAAGACAAAACTGCTATTGAACAAAAAGGAAATAAATCCATCAACCATCAAACATTCTTTGCCAGTTCGCCATCTCCATTTCACACAGCAGTCACAGAATACATACAGACAAGTTACCCCTTGCCTACTGAGGTCAGAAGTTGATCCAGCACCAATACAAGTTGAAAACATACTCTTAAGTCTAGAAGTATAGGGTCTGGAAAGTTCAACTCTGCTCTGAGGTCTGAGGAATTCGTGTCAGCCGGAAGTTGGGCATTGTGGAGCAGACCTTGGGGTTTCCTGTAGAACTCTAAGAATTGCTGGAGGGGAGGCTCATTTTCCCAAGGACTAGATATCCAAGAGGCCCCAGACTGCTCTTAATGTTATCCGTGGTCCCTTTAAACACGAGCCATGCTCTCACTGACTCAACACCCACTTGGTAAAGATTCTGGCACTACACTAGGCACTAACCAGAAATCAGTAAGTGCTGATTAACTAGAGAGATCTTCCCTTCATGGAGCAGAGGTCAGCAGGGTTGGGGAGAGAGCCCTATAAACTCCATCGGTATCTACCCACGGTCCTGGAGGACACGTCTTTCTCCCTCCCTAGCCACAGACAGCTTCGCACTGGTGATGTGCCACTCAACAGAATTTCCTGTAAAAAAAATAATAAAGTTCTTTAAAAAAAAAATTCTGAGAAGAAAAACAAGAAACACTCCCTGTGATAGAATCTATCTTTATAATGAAGATGTGGAACAGCCTGGTTAAGCAATACTCTGTGACTGTAAAATCCAGGAGTTTTATTAAAAAGTTCCTTCCCACTGATATGGTGGCTTATGCTTGCAATTCCAGTAATTGGGAGGCTGAGACAGGAGGACAGCCTTGAGTTTAAGGCCAGCCTTGCTATTGGTGAGACCCTATCTCAAACAAACAAACAAACAAGCAACAACAAAAATGCAGCAGAGAGCCAGGCAGGAGGAAGAGGCAGGTAGTTCTCTATGAGTTGGAGGTCAGCCTGTGTTCTATACAGCAAGCTCCAGGCCAACCAAGGCTACAGAGTGAGATGCTGTCTCCAAACAAACAAACAAACAAATAAATAAATAATAAACAACAACAAAATCCCAAAGTGGGGTGTAGCAAGGTGGTAGAACGCTTGCCTAGCATATACAAAGCCTAGTTTTTATTTTCCAGTCCTGGAAACAAAAATCTTAAAAACACCATATGGCAACTTAGGGCGATAGGTGAGTTGGTAACCCACATGCCACACAAGCATGAGGACCTAAATTTGGATCTTCAGCACCCACAAGAGACAGAGCTCTTGTAACTGTAACAAGTGGATTCTGGAGCTCTCTGGCCAGAGATGTTAGCCAGATCGTTAAACTGTGGGTTCAGTGAGAGACCCTGACTTAAAAACTAAGGTAGAGAATAGAGGAGGACACTCAGGTTGACTTCCGGCCTTCACATTCATGCACACATATGTGCTCACAGAGACACACTCCTCCCCTCCCCCCCAGTGTCTGTTACAGATGGAACTTTTGATGCCTGCCACCAAAAACTCCTACACTGAAAACCTATCCCCAGTGCGATGGCCTTAGAGGTAGGACTTTGAAGGATAATTAATCACAATTACAAAGCCCTCATTATGGGCTTAGTGCCCTTACTACAGAGATTCCAGAAATCAAGCACCCCTTTCTGTCCTTCCTTCCCTTCTCTCTGCTATGTACAGATACAGATTTGCCAATGCAAGCCAGGAAATGGACCTTCCCCCAAAACAAGGTCTGCCGGGGCCTTGGTCTTAGATTTACTCAGACTTGAAAACAGTGATAAAGAATTGTTGCTTTCTAAATCCCGCAAATCTATGGGATATTGATAGCAGCCCCTATGACCTGCACAAAGTAGTAACAGATGTATGGGTGCCAGATGTGCCTGGCAAGTTCTCGCTCTTCTCCTCTAAACTCTGATGCCCACCGCCAGGATGCTAGTTCTTAATAAATGCTCTTCCACCAAGCACAGTGGCTTGAGGTTGAGCCAAGAGTCTAAGGCTGCACGTGTCACACACATCAAGCTTAAAGCCTGACTCTCATCCACAGCTTTCTTCATTTTTTCCTCTGCTATCCACAGGTTTGAATCTAGGGCTTTGCGCATGCTAGGCAAGCATTCTACCAATGAGCTAGATCTCAGCCCATGTTCTACTTTGTAATGCAGCATCTCACTATGTTGCCCAGGTTAGCTTTGATCTCTTTGCCCAGGAGGCTTTGATCTCAGCCTCCTCAGTAGCTGGGTTCACTGGCCTCTACCACGATGGCCAGCTCAGTGCATCAGCTTAAAGGTACCACACTGGGACATTTTTGAGGATGGGGCCCCGACCTTATTCATCTCTGCATTCCCTGAGCTCACACAAGCACATCACAGGTACTCTGTCATTTAATAAGCATTTGCCAAATGAATGGGCCCAGCGCTCTTCAGTATCATATGCTACTTTTAAGATTTCGCACAGAGAATGGCATTCAAGGACAGAGTCTAGAGTTTAGGGTAGAGATACAGAAGATGCACCAGAGATGGATTGGGTGTGGCTCCAGGTTTGTGAAACATTTACTTTAATTGTCTGGGACATATCTCTCAACCTCTTTGGAGGTGGGGCTTATTTTTCCCTTCTGTAAACAGCAGATAATTTCTTAAGTTGCCCTCTAAGGTCATGAACTCATAAAAGAGAAACTCATAAAATAGATGTGCCCTTGAGCTATGACCACAGGATTAACTGGATGATAAGTCAGTGAGCCAACTACAACCAGAAGCCTCTTATCTCACACAGATGTTGGATAATGGCAGTGGCAGGCAATGCTCTTGTCCATTCCTCTGTGTTCACACAGGACAGACACACACATTTGGGTCTTTCTTCTTTAGTCTCCTTGAGGGAGACATGAATTTCAATGATCATTCTAGGCAGAAAGGCTTCCCAGTGGAATGGCTCACAGATGTTATTTCCAGGTAATAAACAGACCCATTCAGACAAAGGAAAACAAAGTCGCCCGTGCCTATACTCTACAGACACCCCATTCGGGGAGGCAACGGAGCTGAGTTCTAAATTGCTGAGTTCTTATTTTGGTTCTGACTCTAACTTACAGTGCACGGTCATTGGCCAAATCTCTCCTCGAGAAGCCAAGGCTCTGGATGGGTGCAACAACCCCCATAAACCATCCCGGTTGCAGGGGGAGGCCAGTAAAACATTTCACAGCTGCAAAATGCTGCCAGTCCCTACAGACAAATGAAAGACATCAAGAGGCAATGTGGCAGCCCTCCTCACAACCCCGAGCTCAACACACTCACCAGAGGGCCCAGAGGCCTTGGCACCCCCAACTCACAATCAGGATTCCATTTCCTCTGTTCAAAAGCAAGAAGAGCCATGTGAACTTACACCATCCAGAAGAACCCCTTGCAAAGCTCTTTAAACCACACAGTTAGCTCACAACATAATCAGCTGTGCCAAAGCTGGGTCTGGTTCTCCTCCACGGCAGGACATCTGAGACAGCAGGGGTAAATCAGGGCAAAGGAACTGAGTACTTGGAGGATAAAGGCCTGCTCCTGAAATAAGGAGACCTGCTTAGGAGTCCTATTTGTAGTTCTGCTGTTTTCTTCCCCACCCCAACCCCTCCTTTCTTAAACCATTAGGTACCAATGGATACCAGATACACAGCACTGGATAAGAAGGTTAAGAGATAGGATCAGTAGAGTTTCCCACCAAGGCTAGCTAATAGCACAGCGGCCCATTAGAAAGCGTTTCTGCCGTGTGGGAATCCTAATCCGCTCTTATCAGACCTCTGGCTTCATCACTTATCAGGATTGAGAGGTACATCAGCTAAACCACAGGATGATTTCTGGGGCCCCTGCCCACAATGAAGCACATCAAAAAAAAAAAAAAAAAAGTCCATGCCTGCCAGAGTGAAGCTTTCACCATAGCAACACATGTTATTCCACAAACAGTCGGGACTGAGTCGCTCTGCTGTGACCAGCCTGGATAGGGCCTTTGAGAAAGAAGCCAGTGAGGGTTCACAGGACAGAGACAGCAAGAGAAGAGACACCTATTTAGCTTCCAGGGCGGTTTCCTTGTAGTCTTTATTGCTCCAGAGCTGACACTGGCAGCACCAAGACCCTCTGGGACCCACACCCTGTGTTCTCAGAAGACAAACGTCCGAGAGGAAAAACATGTTGTGTGTGGCACAGCCACAGCACAGGGATCCTTTGGGGAAGGGGGAGTTAGGGGAGCCAGGGACACTCATTTGGACGGGAGGATTTAGGAGAAAGGTATCCATTTCAAAATACGTCATCCCTACAACGACACAGAGCCAGGGCCTTGAATGAGAGGTCTAAGGATGGAAAGCAGGACCCTGAGAGCCAGCAGCAACCAATGTGACTGTGAAAGAATCAGGGAAGCACCCCTGTGTCGGGGGAATCTTTAACATGTTAGTCTTTATCTTGTACTTGAAGTCAAAATTTCACCAGCTGACCAATACCATCCTTCACTTTTGCCAAGGGAAGAATAATAAATATTCCCCTTCATCCCATAGGCTAGGGTTAAACTGGAATCCTGATCAAGAGAAGCTCAAACACCAAGCTTCTGGTCTGTTGCCACATGCAGAAATTCACCCAAGCAAGGCACCCATGAGAATGAGGGAATCCTTCTGGGGGCCTTGAACATCCCTAGCAGACTGCTGTCTCAAGCTCCTGGACTGGAGGTAAAAGTCAGAAATTACAAAAACTGACAAAGTAACATCTCCAAAAGCACATTAGAAATTAGAAAGAAAGAAAGAAAGAAAGAAAGAAAGAAAGAAAGAAAGAAAGAAAGAAAGAAAGAAAGAAAACAGACCTGACATCCACAGGTGTACCTATGTGCCGCTTATATGCTTCTATTAACCCAAGAGAAGAATCTTTTCACAATACATAACTTTTTTTTTCACCTAGCATCAGGAGACAGGACTGCCTGTCTGGTTGCAGGCTGTGACACCCACAAGTGCGTCCATGAGTATGAACTGGTGTCACAGACCCCGCCCCTGCCCCAGTCCAAACACTTATGACACCTGCAATGGGCTTCCATTGTATGTGCTGCAGATATTTCTTCCTGACAAGTCTGCCAGGGGGTCGGGAAAAGGGAAGAAAGCAGTTCCTGGAAGAAAGGAACTACCTCTCACACCTGCCTCAGAAATAAGTTTAAAAGCCCAAACCAGGTACCATTCCCAAACTCCTCTGCATCCTAAACCCTTACATCCTCATCATGGCCTATACAAAAACCAAACACGAAACCGACAAATGACCCTCAAAACCTCAGAAACATTTCCCTGCAGCTGCAGAAACCGAAGAAGAAACTAGTTTCTGTCTTGAGATGACGTTTTCAAGGTGGTACAGAAATTGCTTCCTCTGCCTCGGGCGCCCCATTCCTCGTTCTCCGGTCGCTAATGAAAGAGTTGCCCTCTTTCCCTGCTTGTTTCAGGTTGGAAACGTGGCACAAGGCACTGGAAGCGAAGGGGAGGGGAAGGGTGGCTACTTTCAAATCTGACTTATCCACACATCCCAACTGGCCACCCACACCCTGAAGAACCACACTCCACCTAAGAAAGTCTGAACTGTGGAGAAGAAAACAGCCTCTAGCACCCGAAGCAGAGTTAAGAAAGAGAAAGCTGGAAAGGAAGGGGGGGGGGAATAAAGTTCCACATTCCTGACATTTTTTAGCCAAGTGCAGCGGCTGCACAGAACAGCTCTGCTCCAAACAGACATAAGATGGGACAAAACCTGGGATGGGGGAGAAGCTGTCTTGGAAATAAGACAACCCAAAACTAAACTAAAAATGCGTCTGAGTGTGGCTTGGGGGAACAGGGGCCAGACAGTCTTTCATGTGTTCCCAAAAGGAAGTGATCCCAAGGGAAGGAATTTGGCGTCAACATCTCCCTAAAGACAGAACTGAAGCCCTGGGGATCCTGAGAGGGAAATCAAAACCCAAGAGGGCTGCAGAGGTGAACGGCAAGGGAAGGTGGACATGCATATGAAGTCTGTGGCTTGCCAGGGTGAGGGGGTATAGGAAACAGCAGAGATTAGGCAGGGGACTTTTGGGAGGGGGTGATGACAAAAGTCACATTCTATCTGAAGAATTAAAGTACAGCTTTTCTGGTTCAGCTTCCCAAGTCAAGGAACCCTAGCCTGGCCCAAGATTCAAATCCAGGGGTCTGATGACTTTTATCCCTGCTCCTTTACAGTTCCCTCTGTCCTCACTTCTAGAGAAACCTTCCTACTAGATGTCTACACACACACACACACACACACACACACACAGCACCACCAATACCACCCTTGGAAAGATCCCAGAAAAAGTCAGTGTCTCCCCAGCCCCTACTCTCCAGGATGGTTCTGTTCTCATTTAGCAATGATAGCAGAGTTCTAAGATAACCGATCGCACACATGCAGGCCCACACGTGTGGGAGCACAGCACACGCACACACACACACACACACATACAGACACAATCTCTTTATAGTCAGCAGGTGAGAATGGACAGTGAAGACCTACCACACACTCGGCACAGATCAGGAACCTTTTAAGAGGAGGTTCAGGGGAGAGCCCCCTTCCTCCTAAACCAGCTGAGACTGGTGGTAAGTCCTCAAAGTGTCTTCTGAAAGAAACATCTGTCCTGTGAGTCCCAAAGGGCTAAAGTACTACAGAAAAAGATGGGGCAGTGGAAAGACTGACATCTCCACCAAGTCTGTTCTATGACCTTAAGGCCTCTTTGAGGAAAATAGCTTTCTTTTTTTCTCATCTTGGTCCTTTCTCTTCCATCAGGTACTAGCAATGACAATTCCTGACGCAGATTCCTCAGACCTAAGGCAAAGGGCTTCCCGCAAGGCAAAAGATAGCGAACAAAGGAGGCAGGAGTACAAACACTCGGCGTCTCTTTTTGCACAACACTAAGGCAGGAAAAACCAAAAATCTTAACAAATGCTAGAGATAGCAGAGCCACGGACTAAGCAAGAGGCTATGGCCAGCTGTGGAGCACATGGCTACGGGGTTTATGATTGACACATGTGTCATTCCAACCCTACCCTTCAAGAACTAGAGCAAGGCCCTGAGAAGTCTCTTAGAATGGAGGACAACAAAATAGACATAAAGCAAATGCTAAGCAGAGCAGGTCCTCTGCTTTCTCATTAAGCCACTATGTTAAATAATAAGAAGGGTCCAGGAGCAAGAAACAGATTCTCTCATTGACAGGGAGGAATGGCTTTTGTTGGTAATACAACCTTGGCCTAAAGCTTTACAACCGCTGTAAGGAAGGCGGGTTTTAATGGCTTCTTCAATGATGGGGAAACTGAGGCTGCAATCAGTCTTCAATGGAACATTCTTCCCAGAAGCTTAAGGGAAACATGAGGGGAGGGGAGGGGAAAGAGTGAACTGATAGCATTACCGACAGAGTGTGACCCTAGTCACAGCTTCTCTCCTGCAAACCCTACAGCCTGGCCAAGGACATGCATTCAGCCAAGACCTGGCCACCAGAAGAGGCCCCCAGCTATTAGAGGGCAGGTTCATCAGCCAAATAGGACCTGTGTCAGTAACAGAAGGGAGACGCGGGTAGCTGTAGGGATGGTCAGGCAACTTTTAAATGGTATGGCTTCTTAATATCCCCCAGAATGCAGATCAGCAACCTTAACCCGAAGGGAGGACAGGAGCTTCAGGACCAGGAGGCTACAGTGAGAGTGAGGGAGTGTATCACACACAGACAGACAGACACACACACACACACACCCCACAGGGAACCCATACTCAATGTCCTCCAGTCCTTCCCACTTTTCAGTATCATTGCCTTTCTCACTTTGTAGTAGGGACCACCAGCCTCTTAGATTCTGGCCCCTTGGTTTATATACAAACAGTTCTGAGGCCTACACCAGCACACTGCTGAATTTAGAGTTCCATTCTCTGTTCCCTCCCCATTCGCCTGCAGCTACAAGACCTTTCACCTAAAAGCAGAGGGTATCCCCGCCCCTCTCCTGGAACCTGCAAAGAGGGATGAGGTTCTAGGTCTAATTCACACATCCATCCACAGGGAGAGACCAACAGACCAAAGGTTATCTTAAAACTAACCCTTTAGGTCATAATCAAAGAGAGGTTGGTCGCAGAAGGCCCCCACTGGGATGGAGCCAGGGCCACATGTGAACACCTGGAGCAAGCTCCAGGGGTTAGGATGAAGACCGCCCAGAAAGCCACAGCAAAGGTGGAGAAGGGTTAGGGTCCCATCCACTGGAAGAACCTAGAAGATCTGGCGGCCCCCGCTTGAGAGGAGGGGTGATTGTGCAATTACTGTGGGTCTGGGAGTCTCCCAGCTTGGCACCAGGACGCCAGAAAGGAAACCCTAGTCCTGGGGCCAAAGAAGGCAGCGCTGCGATTGGTTCGAGGCCAGGCGTGGGTTTCAGAGATGCAGAGAGACAGTTGCAGGGTACCATGGGTGCCCAAGGGGGCGACAGAGCATGGCATGGCCCGAACAGCCAGGAGCTAGGGGTGCTTGTCCATAATGCCCTAGGTCCAGGCCAGGGTGGAAACAGTGCACAAAGCCAGAGGTGCAGATAACGTGCGGGACAGCCAGGCACGCTCCAAGCCAGATGAGGTCAGGGAATCCCTGTCTTCACCGCGGTGTCCTGGAGATGAGACCGCCTGCCCCTGCACTACCCCTCCCCGCTCTACTCACCTCGAACATAAGCCCGATGAGGACGCAGAGCACCAAGCAAAAGCCGATGTCTGCATGGTTGTGGATGACGAACTCCTGGCTGAAGAGCGGGTAACTTTTCGTCCTTCTACGGAAAGCCATGGCAGCGAGCGTGCACTGCCTGCGGGGGCCCGCACCCTCGCTCAGCAGCCGCAGCGAAAACTTCTCCTCCGGCCCGGCCCGGTCCGCCCGCCAGCCCCGCTGCCCAGCGCGGAACAACTTCGGGCCCCGCCCCCTTCCTCCGACCGCCCCGCCCCCGGCCTGCCGCCCGGAACCGCCCCTGGCCACAGCCCGCTCCCCGCCGCGGCCGCACAGGCGCGGACCTCTGACCACGCCCCTTCCCCCGCCCGCCCCGCCCCCGGGCCGCAAAGGCGCGCGCTCCAGCCACGCCCCCGCCCTCCGTCCGTCCCGCCCCCAAACCCCAGCAGCGAGCGCCGCCAACCACGCCCCCTGAGCGAGCCAGGAGTACTTAACCCTCCGGCTGTGCCCAGGTCGCGGTGTCGGCCGGGGTACACAGGGGTGACTCTCGCTGAGGCGCGGGAATAGAAGCCCTGCTCTCCGGCTCCGAGAGGAGGCGGTGCCCGCGCAGCCGGACAGGAAGTGGGCCGGGATCCCACTCCTCGCTTCCAGCTTCTTCCTCCGCAGGAAGGGCCCGGAGGGAGAAGCTTTGTGCTGGACTGCTTGCTGGCCTCAGCCCCGCACTGGACCTTAAATGAATGCTTGGCTACTCCAATGTTTGAGAGCTTGCACAAGGCTAGGTTCAACCGCTCAGAACCTCCCTGCAGCTCCCCAAAGGCCCTGCCCTTGTAGGGCCTACTTTGCAATGGGGTGCAGGTAGCCAGGGTTTGACATCCCCCCCATTTAAAAGGCCAGGTGTTACCCTGAATTAGTTTTCCAAGTCTCACCCAAAATCTACTAGTCAGTATTAATCAGAAGTGGAAGAATAAACACTGAAGAAACAAAAAACTTTCTCATCCAAAGTTTCCATCTAATCATTAAGTTTTTAAAATACTTCCGGAAGGACAAAAGGTCTTTTAAAATAAATTATACCGGCAAATATTGGATTTAATCCTGCCAGTAATGAAGGAGCAACTAATCACTTCTAAATGTACAGAAATGCAAAATGAACAAAGAACTGTTTAATTTCTTTTTTAAAATTAGTTCCACAGTTATTTCACTTCTGAGTAAATATGAGTTTGCAAAAAATGCCAGAGTCTGAGCGCAACTGGAACTGAATGGAGTTCCAAGAGAAATTTACCTTCTATATTCTATACTGCACACTATTAAGTGTACAGCCCTGGGTCTTCAAACTCCCAGGGAAACAGAAAAAGCATATTAATGCCTATATTGAACTATTTGCTTAATGTCAAGACTGGTGTGTGTGTGTGTGTGTGTGTGTGTGTCTGTCTGTCTGTCTGTCTGTCTGTCTGTGTTTGATTTGTGATGTATAGGGGGTGCACATGCACGAGCTCACACGTTAGAACATTTTCATGCAGGCACTCACTCCACATGGAGATCAGCTGACCCTGCAGGCTTCACCTTCCTTGTTGATCCAAGGTCTCTCTTTTTGTTGGTTTTCTGACTATGTAGGCTAGGCTAACTACTCCTCTTGCTTCTGAACACTTTTCTATCTCCACCTCCCTTCCCCCAGTAGAAATGCTCCTGCTATGTGGCCAACTCTTAAACTGGTTCTGGGGATTCAAACTTAGGTTCTCATGCTTGCATAACTGCAATCATTTCACTCAGTGAGCTGGCCCCCCAACCAAGACTCTTCTAAAAACTGGTCCCCAGCCTTTCGAAGAACAAAAGGATTAAGAACTCAGGAGTAAACTTTGTTTTCTATGTTGACATGTTCTAATGGTCAAATTGCAACCAGCCAATCAGTCTGAGCCCTGGGAAACTGAGTTCTTAAAAAATGAAAACTGGAGTCCTAGTATTTGAAATGATACTTCAAACTGTCCCCCACATACCACAATGATTTGTAGGAATTTCCTTCAAATGTGTAATAGTGTCAATCTAACATTAATACTTTAGGCCAAAACCCCTGGGAAAACATTCAGTAGAGCTTCCCCATTTATAAATAAGACACTTGAAATAAAAGAGATGGCTTAGACGATACTCTTGCTGCTGGTAGCCAGTCCTTCTTCCCTTTGAAATACAGTTGAACAGTCAGACATAAGATTCTGAGATGAGGTTTGATAGTGAGTGCATTGCATTAACACCAATAGAGGAAGTGCTGAAAGCTGCCTTCAACCATCTTGGCTGTCTGTAAATTGCCCAAGCTATCTTAATACAAACGATGAGTTAAACATTTCCCCAAATATTTTTTTTAATTTTTTTGTTTTTTGTGATAGGTTTCTCGATGCAACAGTTCTGGCTATCCTGGACCTCACAGAGATCTGCCTGCCTCTGCCTCCTAAATGCTGTGATTATAGGCATGTGACAGCTGCCCAGCTCCCTATACTTTCAATACACACTCAATACTGAGAATTGATGGCATCCCACATTTTGCAAAAACTTTGCAAGCCTATTCCCAACCCTTCTTATTCACTCAGAATCCTGTAAATTCTTATGGCAGAGTTTTTCTCACCAATCCTCGTCTCCATCATTCTACACATGACCCCCACATATCACCCACATATTTCTCTACCTTCATTATTATCCTGTTTGTTACCCATTTCATCTGGAATGTCCATGGGCATCTACCACGTGGCAAACACCTTAGTTACGAGAACAAAGATATATGACAACCTATGTGTGGTGGTTTTATATGTCTTCAAATCCAAATGTGGGTTAAACTTCCTTTGAACGTAGGCTAGACTTCATAGACAGAAGTTCCTACCCTGCCCAGTCCCCCAGCCATTCAGTCCCAAGTAAACACAGAGGCTTATTTAATTATAAACTGTTTGGCCTATTGTTCAGGCTTATTACTAACTAGCCCTTATGACTTAAATCCACCCATAATTCTTGTCTATGCTTAGCCATGTAGCTTGGTACCTTTTCACAGTGAGACATTCTCATCTTGCTTCCTCTGCATCTGGCTGGTGACTGCCTATTTGCATTTCCTCTTCCCAGAATTCTCCTTGTCTGGTTTCCTGCCTATACTTCCTGCCTGGCTACTGGCCAACCAGCATTTTATTAAACCAATATGAGTGACAAGTCTTTACAGAGTACATAAGCATTATCCCACAGCAAGACTTACTGGGGTTACTTCTAGCAGAAAATGATATGTGATTTTTTTTTCTTTTCCCTCTAATACTAGGTTCTAAAAGATCTTTTGAGTTTCTCCTTTAGTTTGGATCAGCCTCTCTGGAAGAAACCAGCTGCCATATTATATGTATACTCAAAGACATATAGCAAAAGTTCACCAGGCAACATCTGAAATCTGTTGCCAGTAACCAGTGCTGGCATCATACATGCAAAGGAACAATTTTGAAAGCAGATTGTTCAACCCTATGAGTCCTGTTGCTACCTTCTTGACCACAGTCTGTAAACCACCCTGAGCTAGAACTGGCCAGGTGTAAGCCACGCCTACATTCCTGACCCACTGCAATGATAATAAGAATTTAATATATATAGGTATTAAATATCACCATTTGTTTAGTAGCAACAGGTAACTAATACACATTTCTGGAGCTTCCAGTACTTCTTAGAAAATAAAGACATCATTAAAATTGAATGGGATGGTAGTAGCCATTTAATAATTTCTAATATGTACACTATGACTCATTTTGATCATGGTCTAAAAAAAGAGGACATTTGGGGTGGGTCTTTATTTGCACACATTTTACTGATAGAGAATGCAGGCCACATGTGGAGGTGTACATCTGTTTCTCAGCCCTCTGGAGGCTGACACAGGAGGACTGAGAATTCAAGACCAGCCTGAGCTACTTAGGTAGACTTTCTCTCAAAACAAAATAGGAGAGGGAAAGAGGCAGGGGAGAGAAAGAGAGAGAGAAAAGAGAGAGAGAGAGAGAGAGAGAGAGAGAGAGAGAGAGAGAGAGAGAATGCAGAAACGGGGAAATAAATTTAGAGAGAGACGGAGTTGGATTGAGAATTGTGCTAACGATTGTGACTTTATTCTGCAACAATGGGAAATCTTAAAACATGCTTGCATCCCAACACTGAAGAGGCTAAGGCAGGAGGATTACTATGAGTTTCAGGCCAGCCTGGGCTACTCAGTTTGTTCTAGCATAGACAGGGTTACTGACTGAGAATCTGCTTCAAAACAAATCGTTTTAAAAAGAAGAAAAACTCTGATAGAGAAGAAGGACCTCAGCATGGGCAGACATGCAGGTACCTCTGGAAGTGGGGGAATAATAATCCCTTACACTTACACTGCACTTTGCAGATGCCCTGTGAGGAAGAACGACAGAGATTGCCAACCTCTTCCTCTGGCTGTTCCAAGACACATGGATGCCCAGGGGCCATGTAATCAGTGGGTGGCTGAATCTGGACTCAGACGCTTGAGTCAGTCTCTCAGGGCCTAGTTCCAGGTGACGGCCACACTGTTGCTTATGAAAGCTATAACAGGAAGGGCCTGCTTTGTTGGGGTTTTTGTCCTGCCCAGTTCCCACAGCCGGCAAGTCCCAAAGAAAATCACACAGAGAGTCTATATTAATGATAAATTGATTAGCCCATTAGCTCAGGCTTCGTATTAGCTCTTATAACTTATATTAACCCATTATTCTTATCTATGTTAGCCACATGGCTCAGTACCTTTTTCAGCAGGGCAGGTCACATCCTGCTTCTTCAGGACTGCGGAGGAATGGGCCTCCTCCTTCCCAGCATCCTCCTGTTCTCATTGCCCCACCTTTAGTTCCTGTCTGGTTGTCCCACCTATACTTCCTGCCTGGCCAATCAGCATTTATTTAAAACATGATTGACAGAATACAGACAATTCTCCCACACCACTTCCCCCTCTAAAACACACACACACACACACACACACACACACACACACACACACCAAGAACATCCATTGTCCATTTTTTTGGAATGTGGGCATAGTTTTCCAGGCTACTTTCTGCTGGTTGGGGGTGCTGATAATCTTGTGGGGACCTAAAGAAAATTTTGAATTATGATCAAGTCCTGACTGGAGTACCCTGTGAGTCTTGATCATCTCAGGCAGCAGTCTTGAAACTGTTCTGGATGTAGAACTCAGACATCCGGGCCATCTGTTCCTACCAGAGATTTCTCGAGTGGTTTTCCTTGATCAAACCTGATTTTTCTTAACTCAGAATGAATCCACAGTCTCTCATTTCCTGTGGAAACAAAAGCAAAATCTCTTCTCCAAAGTAACATATCTTTTGACTTCAATTTTGAAGTCAAGGTATTTTTCAAAACACCTATCTTGGATTAATTCTGCAGCATTTATAAGCAAATATCTTTTAGCAGCTGTTGCTCCTTCCTCAGCATTCAAACAATTCAAAGAAAGCATAACATACAGTATCAAGATGCTCTGTGTATTTTTCATCTTTACGTGGCTTTATTTTAACCTTTATTTCTTTTATTTTTACTTTTAACTTTTGGCTTTTTAAAACAGGTTCTCTGTGTATCTTTGTCCTGGAACTCCCTCTGTAGACCAGGCTGTCCTTGAACTCACAGAGATCCACTTGCCTCTGCCTCCCAAGTGCTGGGATTAAAGGTGTCTGCCACCACACCTTGAATTCACAGAGGTCTGTCTGCCTCTGCCTCCCAAGCTTTGGGATTAAAGGTGTGTGCTACCACACCTTGAACTCACAGAGATCTGTCTGCCTCTGCCTCCCAGGCATTGGGATTAAAAGTGTGTACCACCACACCCAACTACTCTCTTTCTTTCTTTTTTATTTTAAGGACTTTAACCTTTTTCTTTTCTCTCCCAAGCCAGCATATATTTTTTAACACACAGTAAACCATTTAGAGGTTTTTTTTCTTTCTTTGAATCTCTCTTTACTGTATCTCTCTCTCTTTTTCTGACCACATAAGTCTTTAATTTACTAAGCAATATGGGTAGGATTGTAACTGTGGCTTTGACAGCTGGATACAGCCCATTCCTTAGCTTTCTGCAATTCTAGCCTCATGGCAGAGGTACTGGCTGTAGCCATGTTTATTGCCACAACTCTATGGAATTTCAAGGTCCCTGCCAGCAAGCAAGCTGCAGCAGTGTGCTCACGAACCACACTCAAATGCTCCATAGTCAGACTACCTGCCAGAAAGAGTCAGAGTTTCCTCTGGCAGGACGGCCCAGAAAGCCAGCATTTTAAAACAGCGCGGCTTTTTTCCTGTTACGGCTGAAAACTGAAAAGCATGTGGTCAGCTTTTTATCAACAATATTTAAGTGTTTATTGGCAGAACCTCTTAAAAGACCTGCAAGGTTTTACAGGTAAAGCTGAGTCAGGAAGCTTCACTTAGATGAGAGCGCTTACCTCTAGCAAGTAGAGCAGACCTGAGAAATTGCTGCTACCAAGAAGCCATGCTTTACTCTATTCTTTTCTGCCCAGAATTACTTCCCACACTCAGGAAGTAAAGTCAGGCTTCATATGGATGTAGTTGTCCACACTTTGGGGCCATTCTGTAACATGAAGGCCCTGCTTGTCGGGGTTTCTGTCCTGCCCAGTTTCTACAGCTGTTTAGCCCCAAAGAAAATCACACAGAGGTCTCCATAAGATTATGAACTGATTGGCCCATTAGCTCAGGCTTCTCTTTAGCTCCTGTAGCTTATATTAACCCATTATTCTTATCTATGTTAGCCACATGACTCAGTACCTTTTTCAGCAGGGCAGGTCACATCCTGCTTCTTCCGTGGTTTGGGCAGGACTGTGGAAAGAGCTTCCTTCTTCCCAGCATTCTCCTGTTCTCATTGACCCACCTCTACCTCCTGTCTGGTTGTTACACCTATACATCCTGTCTGGCTAATGGCCAATTGGCGTTTATTTAAAACATGATTGACAGAATACAGACAATTCTCCCACACCATGAAGCCTTCCAGTGATCTCACTGTACGGATCCAGTGATGGCTGCCCACAGTTTGACTACATCGAAGGCTATCTCATCACCCCCTCTAAAGCTCTGGGAAGAGCACAGACGAGGGGCTAGAAAGAATGTAAGACCTAGTTTGGGGCCGATGTCTTCTGGGTATGACAAAGCAGGCACAACCATGAATTCACCGCAGCTGCATTTATGTGCACAGGACCTGCACAAGATTGGACACATTAACATTTCACTACGGATGGTGGAGGGGGCCATGGTACCTCACTCCTCCCATTGGCAACGAATGGTAGTTGGAGGAGGGGTGTCTTCTTCAGTGGTGTAGCCATGGGTAAGTTGCCCTAGCTCTACAAAATAACTCCCCAGCCATGCTCTGTAAACAGTTCCTATTAAACCTAGGGGGCCACAAACAAAAAGAGGAGTAAAAAGCAACACAGAGACTGTGGAAAAGGAGGGTACCAGTAGGAGAGGAAGAAGGATAAGGGAGAGGACTAAAGGGTAAAAATGATTAAAATTCATTGTATAAATGTATGAAATTATCAAACAATAAAACAATTAAAAGTTATCTAAATTGGACCAATTTCACTTTCCCAAAGACCTGATAGTTGCCAGTCGCTGTATCTTTGCTTGCCTCTGTGCCTGTGTTCCTCATCCCTTTGTCTAGATGGAAAGCATCCTTCGAGACAGTGATACTGCATCCTTGACTAAATTTCCATACTCCAGTCTGGTGGCATCCATAGCACTGTATATTTACCTCCCCAATAGCACCAAGTGCTCCTGCATTAGGTGTGCATGCCTTTGCATTCCACCCTGGATGGTGTGACATTTATAGGCCAGTATTATGGGGTGGATATGAAGTATCCCCTCAAAAAGCTCTTATGGTGATGCCTTGGGTCCCGGCTGCTGCTGTCATACAGAGATGATGGGACCATGATGATGATGACGGCTGTACCAGCGGGTTAATCCACTGAAGAGTTCAAAGCAGAATAGAATAGTAAGAAGTAGGCACTAGCTGGAGAAATTAAATCACTAAGGGCATGTCTTCTCCCTAGAGAATTCTTGCTTCCTGTTTCCAGTGGCCATGAAGTGAGCCGTTTGGCTTCTCCACAGCTATCTCAAGCTTTGGAGCCTCATCAGACTCACAGAAACGATAGAGCCTGCCACGCCCCTGGTGAACACACACCCCCACCCCCACCAAGCAGGATCCTAAGCAAGCCCTTCGTCCTTTGAACTCATTCTTAAAGCAGAGAAAGAGATGGCAGGGCAAGAACGGCACCCTAGATGGCTGTCACAGTGATAGAGAGGGAAGCTCAAGAATCCCACATTTGGGAAGTGTTGAATTCATGATTGAAGGAGAGATGATTCTGCTGTGGACTCTGTAAAAGCTGACCACTGACCACTGCTTCTAGCCTTGTCTACATGGAGCACATCATGACCTTGTTTTCTTGACAGGGTCCTGTCTACCCTGGAACTCACTCTGTAGACCAGGCTGGCATTGAACTCATAGAGATCCCACTGCCTCTGTCTCCAGATTGCTGGGATTAAAGATGTGCTCCACACCTGGCCTCACAGCATCAACTTTTTTGTTGATGAAGGTTTTCCATCAATTGTCAGTAACCACAGGCTCCCCCTAAAAAAGGAAAATGTATTTCCTCACATAAAGTCAGGAGGTAGTTCATTCCCAGGAATAAAGAAAGCATCTAAGGTTAGGGTTGCACTGTTTTTCCACCCAGGAACATGATATTTGCTTTTGTCTCAGGTTTGTCCATCATGGTCACAAAGTGGCTTCCACAGCTCCAGGCATTCTGTCCTTCAACCAAGGACACCTCAGACCATAAGGCTCAAAATTCAGACATGAAGGAAAGGAACAATTTGAGGAGTGACGGAAACTCACCCAGAAACCCCAGGCTTTTCATAACCCATTGAGCAGAATCACCTTCCAGATACACTCCTAAAGCAAGCACTGGAAGACTTGATTAGACTAACGTCTCCAAGAACACATCTTCAGGGAGGCTGAGGTGTCCAGAGGCGAAGAAACTCCACAGTCTGCAGGTCCCCAAAGTAACACAACTTAGGGGAATTCATAGTATAACAAGGATCAGAGCGTGGTGGGAGTGGTCACCTCCCAGGACAAGTAATAAGGATCTCTGGGTAGGTAGGTAAAGGATTTTTAAATAGCAGTCAGCCTGTAAATGCAATGTAATTCTTGAACTAAGGCCTAACAGAAGAGAGATTATATTGGAAGCACTGGAGAAATCCATATTAAGTCTGCCTTTGGTTAACCATGTTGTGCCAGTGTTAGTATTTGTTTTAGTTAATATACAATGGCTGTGTAAACCTAAAGAAAGATATATGAGAACTCTCCATACTAGATATCCAACTTTTCTGCCAACCTAAAATTGTTCAAACTACGATTTTTTTACATTAAAGTGGACTGAAAATTGGTCTGCTTTTGTTATTACATGGACTGCCCATTATAAGCAATGTTAGTGATAACATAGTTCCTTTCCTTCCCTCAAATATTTTTATCTATTAGAGGTACTGTTGTGGGGGATTTGTTTCATTTTAAGTGTGATCCTTTGGCTTGGTTTGGTTTTTGAGACAGAGTTCCACCATGTGGCCTAGGCTGGCCAGGGCTTCCTGGAATTACATATATTCACCACCACACCTGGCCTTCATCGGTATTTAACCTTTAATTTAGCACATATTATTACTTATCCTTTAATAAGCACTGTGTTCTGTACACAATTTAACCCAATGACTGTGTCACAAAGTCAGTCACTGGTATGCACAGCCTCAAATGCCCACGGTCATCTTACCTAACTGGAATCATCTGCGCTGTAAACTCTATGGTACTGCACTTTCTTGCATTTCAGTTACAAGATGAAAACACAGAAGTTACACTATTTCTATCCATCCTCCACAACTCAATCTTTCATTTGTAGTCAAATTTCTAATTCTAAGAGTTGTTTCCTGGGGTAATTATTTCTGTCATTCTTTTATTTGTCACTTCGTAGAAAGATGCGAGGTGTCCATCCTGGTCTGCCCCGGGTATCAAATAGACTATGTATAAGAATGAGGAAATTAAGACCCCATTGCATTAGCAGCTACCTTAGATGTCATGTATCCACTCTCTCACTTTAGAGACAGGAAAAGGAGGACCCAGAAATTGGCTGTTACTAATAAGGATCTGGAGAGGTGGCTGAGTGCAGCGCCCCCTGCATGCTGGCATGGTCGCTCTCAGCACGGACTGCATCCAGTGCTGGCTCCCTCTTAGCAGACGGCAGCTGCTCAGACACATGAACTTCCTTGTCTAGCACAGCCTAGTGAGTCAGTACCAGCCTGAGGCATGGGAAGCAGTTTTCCTGACGGCTCCAGGGCAGTAGCCACTGCACCTCATTTCCTCTTTCCAGAAGAATTCCAGGTGACGAATGACTGTACGGCCTGACCCTCAGATGGGAAGAGGAAGCATGTTTAGAAAGGGCTACAACTCTGTGTTAGAGATGAGTAAACCAGTAAGAATTCCCACCACAAGACAAATACTAACACACATCTATGAAGCCAGGCAACAATTCAAGACACTGAGTTCTCCAAATTACGGGATCATTTTGATGGGTGGGGAAAAAACCATATTGTGAGCCTAAATCTGCCTAATAAATTGCTTAACCTTAGTTTTGCTATGCACAGGGAGAAAGTAGGAAGCAGTCAAAGTTATGCTGCAATGGAGTGGGTTGTCACATTGAGGAGAAACTGCAATAGAAGAGACCCCCTGACCAAACGTGGCTGCTATACCAGGCTTCTCTGGGCAACTCCCTTTAGACTGCAGGGAAACTTAGATGCCATCTTGATTAAAGTTAAACTTTTCCTCCACATTTATCTCACCATTTCTGCTCTCATCTCTGCCCAGTGCTGAGGAAATATTTAGTTGTGAATTATAAGGCGTGGGTACTGTGTGTAAAAAACCAGGCTCTGTTTTGCACTAATGATACCTTTTATAGCAATTAGTCAGGTGTATCCCAAGACTCACTGGATTAGTAACTGACCTCTTGCCCCACTCTGGGAAAGATGATAGATAAGTGAATAGATGAATAAAAGAATTCATCGATGTATGGGAAGATAGATAGACAGACAGACAGATAGATATAGGTAGGTAGGTACATAGATAGATAGATAGAGAGATAGATAGATAGATAGACAGATAGATAGATATAGGTAGGTACATAGATAGATAGATAGACAGACAGAAAGACAGACAGACAGATAGGTATAGGTAGGTAGGTACATAGATAGATAGATGTAGGTAGGTACATAGATAGAGAGATAGACAGACAGACAGACAGACAGACAGACAGGTATAGGTAGGTACGTAGATAGATAGATGTAGGTAGGTAGATAGATAGATAGATAGATAGATAGATAGATAGATAGATAGACAGACAGATATAGGTAGGTACATAGAAAGATAGACAGACAGAAAGACAGACAGACAGACAGGTATAGGTAGGTAAGTACATAGATAGATAGATGTAGGTAGGTACACAGAGAGATAGACAGATAGACAGACAGACAGACAGACAGACAGAGAAAGGCAGACAGATGAGGGATTGCTGGGTGGATGGATGGATAGGCAGATGGTTGGGCATATCAGTGGGTGCAGAGATCAATAAGTAAAAGGATGGCTGAATAATGGGTGATTGTATATATGGAAGAGCTGACATATTGGATCATTGTGTACTCATCCATTTTATTGCATTTTTACAGTAATACCCAGAGTACTTGCATAGTGAAGGAGCCTCAAAGGATTCTGCTCTCCCTTAGGAGGCATGTCCAGGACCAAAGCTATGTTGACACTTAATAGAAGTTTGACTTCAGGTGGACTTTAAACCTGAAAGGCAGGCATCACAGCTTTTTATCTCTGAACCTTAGTTAGTAACCTATTCTCTGCCACATACTATAGGCAGAATGGAAAACAGAATGAATGATTCAAAAACACAAGAGATTTCCCTATTGATACTAAGCTCAACCCCACACTTGGCTTTAGTGTATGTGCTAAAATTAAAGCATAATTATAAATTGACTATGCTTGACATAGCAAATAGCTCATGGCTATAATCCCAACACTTCAGAGGCTGGAGCTATAGTATTGCTTCATGTTTGAAGCCAAATCTCAGCTACATAGTAAGTTGTAGGCCAGGCTGGGTTAAACAGTGAGAGAGACTTTACCTCAGAATTAATTAATTATTGGGCATCCAGGAGATCCCAGTGATGGTATAAAAAATTCCTGGATGTTTAGAACATTAGACCTGGGCTGGAGAGATGTCTCAGTTGTTAAAGGTTAGGCTTACTACCAAAAAGAGAAAAAGCCACTAGACTTTTTCTATTCGTTCCCTCCCCCCTTTGGTAGGAATTAGCTGGTCATACTACCTCTGCTTGTCTTGACTCTTTGTTGAGGAGCCTATGCATTGGGCAGGGACAGAAATTTCTCTGACTAAGATGATGGATTCTTGCTGAGACATAGGCAAGGGTCTTTTCCACAGGAATCATTGTCGGGAAGAACTCAGATTCCCTTTTATCATGAATTTGGGCAACCAGTCCCTGGTCCCAACAGCTTCCCAGCAGCCCCCACTCCCGATTCTATGGGAATTCCTCACTTTGTCCAGCGAATTTCTGCAAACTGAGCAGGCACCGAGACATGGCAGGAAAAGAAAAGGGGAGATAAGAGATTGTCAGCTCATGTTTACAGCCCTAGTATTCAGGAGGCTGAGGCCGGGGGAGTGGAGAGGCTAGCCTGGGCTACATAATGAGATCCTTTCTCAAAATCACAAAAGAAAGAAAGAAAATAGGAAGGAAGGAGAAAAGAGAACAAATGAAATGAAAGAGAGAAGAAAGATGTGGAAAGCTAAGAGAGAGTACAAAGGGAAACCCAGGGAAGGAGGCAGCAAGCAGCTCAAAGAAAAGAGGAGGCAGAGTGAAGCTGAAAAGAGCAGGGATTGAAAAACAGATTTGTTTATGTTATGGTCTAATAAAAAGCTGAACAGCCAATATCAAGGCAGGAGGTATAGGTGGGACTTCCAGGCATGGAGAGTAAATAGGAGGAGGAATTTAGGCTAGAAAGAAGAAAGAAAGAAAGAAAGAAAGAAAGAAAGAAAGAAAGAAAGAAAGAAAGAAAGAAAGAAAGAAGATGCAGGATAGATGACAGGGGCTAGATAGACACCGAAGAAGCAGGAAAGTAGGACATACAAAATGAAAGAAAGGTTAAAAGCTCAGAGGCAAAATATAGATGAATAGAAACAGGATAAATTAAGTTAGAAGAGCTAGGGAGACAAGCCTAAGCTAAGGCTGAGAATTCATAATAAATAGTAAGTTTCTATGTCTTTGTTTGGGAGCTGGTTGGTAGCCCAAAGAAAATCCCAAATATAGGATCTACAGCCTAATGCCTCTAGTAATGCCATCATCATCTTGCCCGAGCAGATGTGCGAAGACTCTTTGCTACTCATTATCCTAAATGAAAATGGAACACATTTCTATCATTCCCATCAGAAACCCCGGCGGATGCTGACAGACAGTGCACCTTGCTTCTGAGATGTGACTTTTCCCCCTCTTTTAAAAAGTCCTGCGTGTACATTGAACTTAGGGCCTTGCTCGTGCTAAGAGAGCATTCCATCAAATCCCACACTTGAGATAGATTTTCTTCTTCAGGAGCACATATTGATTTTTTATTGAGGTTGGGGAAAAAAATCAATGGAGTCACATGTGTTTTGATTTGTTTTGTTTCTAATTTTGAAATCCCTTTCTCCAAGGAGCCTTGCTTTAGATTACACTGCACTATGAGGAGCCCTGTCTCTGTGGTCTCGACCTGGAGCTGGCCAGCAATCACCTACCCAGTCCATCCCATGCTAAGGGCTTGCTCCTCTGCACAGTCCTCACTGCTCCACCTCTCTCCCTCTAGCACTGCTCACAGTTTTCCTGCCCTGAACTCAGCATCCCTTTTTCTCAGTCATCTGAAATGTATGGCTCAAGGAAAGAGCATATTTGTTCCCAGCTGGACAAGGCTCAGGCAGCCTGCAGTCCAGAGCGGGAGTAGGCACCATTTGCCTCTGAACTATGGCCACACAGTGTTCAAGTCCCCCATAGCAAACACCACCTTTCCCTGGGAAGGCAGCCAAGGCCTGGAGCCCTGGGTAGGAAATCCCCTGTGAGAGGCCCTTCCTGAGACCCACAGAAAATGGTTCTTTTCATATGCTCTGGGTCTCCTTCTTTTATAGCTATAAATGTCCACACTACATCCCCCTCTCTGGCCTTCTCCACCCCATTCACATGCCAAGTGCCCCCACAGGCTCCTCATGGCTCATAGATCCCCCTTTCCTTCCCTCTACACTCAGATGGCATCTTCATTCTGAGAAAGCCCCACTCTCTGTGCAGGCTTTGGTGCCTCTCACCTGAAACCTCCCCGTGCTGTGACCCTCCAACTCCAGAGACTCCTCTTGGGTTGAACAGAAATGATTTTTATTTTGTGAGTTTAGAAAGGAGAATAAATTCCATAGATGTCTCTACCTTGAAATCTCAAAGTTTAGCTCTCAGACACTGAGTTAGCGGGAGCCCTGGGGATGGTGGGAAAGAGTCACGACAGTGATAGCCACTCTTTGTGAAGCTGTCACCAGATACTGTTCACCTAAACCCTTCCTATGAGGTTTTAAATTTAATCTTCACCACACTCAGCAGTAGGTAACTGTTAGTATCACTGAAGTGAGGAGGTCGCATGTTTGTTTCCTGGCCACCCAGACTCCTGAAATAATCACACAGAAACTGTATTATTTAAATCACTGCTGGACCAATCACTTAAGTGTATTGCTAGCTAGCTCTTTTAACTTTGGTTAACCCATTTCTATTATTTTATATTTTACTACGAGGCTCATGGCCTACCAGCAAGGTTCTGGCTGGCGGCTTGCCTCTTTCTCCTCTTTTGGCTACATGGCATGTCCCTGACTCTGCCTACTCTCTCTATAGACATCTCGTCCAGCCTGGCTTGTTTTATTAAGCCACTGGCCAAAAGCAGCTTCTTTATTCATTAACCAATAAAAGCAACACATATAGAGAAGGACCTCCCACACCATATCACCATTTTGGGAGCCCAGTGGTGTTAAAGAACTCACCTAAGGCACTAGGTTAGTGAGACAGGCGTATTGTTCCCCAAGGGATGAAGCTCTGCACTAGTGTTCATGGTTTCTGGCCTGAAGTGACAGAAAACCTGAATTCCAGGTCAGTTCTGTCATCCTTCAAGCTAATTATTTGAGTCTAGCCCTCCTTTTCCTAGGCCTCGGTTTCCTCATCAGAAAGCAATGGGATCTTAGAGTCTACTCCATAGCTACGATGCTTTGTCCTAGTGATAAAAGTGCTCAGGACAATCTCTGATGTTTCTGAACTCACGACCAGCCACAAGCAAAGGGATAAAAGAAACAAATGGGTCTTTGGTTGGTCCTAAAGTAATCTGTGCAATATTCTTTCTGTCCAGGTCAAGTCCTTGGGGCAGGCTTGGTTGCTCCCCTACACCCCATCAGAGTCTTAAGGCAGGGGTAAAGAGAACTTGTCTATCAGGAATGGACGAAGCACACAGGGGCCCTGCACGTCAGGATGAACAAATGTGAACTCCTCAACAAAAGCGGGCTACCCTTGCAGATAGCAGCAACTGCTGAAGTTGAATAAGATCAGGCTAGGGCCCACTGGAGGCAGAGGTTCCTAAAGTCACCTCTAAAAACTCATTGTTTAAGGTGAAGTTGTCTCAGACATTCAAAAATACACTCAGTGTCCATGTGCGCAAGACAAGAGTAAAGAGAAGGAAACTGATGAAACAGGTGCGGAGGTTACGGCCTAGACTCGGACAGGTCTTCAGAACAAAGGAAGCGGAAGCTCTGAAGAGCAGCAGTGAGGATACCGTGAATGCTGCCGCAAAACTGAATGGAACTGAAGAGATGGCTCAACCATCAAGAGCGTGTGCTGCTCCTATGCAGGACTGGAGTTTGGGTCCCAGCACCAGTCGGGGAACTCACAACCACCTGTAGCCCCAGCCCCAGGAGCCATCTGACTTCCTCAAGTACCTGCACACATGTGCACACTTCCCCCTCTCCACACACACATACACATCATTACAAATACACGTCAGCCTTTTCAAAAATTGAACAGGAAAGTTAAGACGTCCCACCCCCAAAGAACAACTGAAATTGAAAACTTTGAAATTTGTTTTGTTTCTATCATTATCTAACTTATAGATATTATTGGATGGTAAAAGGTGGGGGGATGGATCTGGGGTTCAATGTAGCAAATATTTCCATCATGTGTGAATATCTGTTTGTGATATGTTGAACTGGAGAAGCAGGGATGTAAAATGGGGAGGGGAAAGAAGGGACAGAAAAGAAAGGGAAGAGAAGGGAGCTTGAGGGTTTTCATTTGGCATAGAGGTGAGCATTCTGGCCAGTGCTATTCAAAGCTGACCTCAGGTCAGATACTGTGGTGAATGTCGGTAGCTGTAGTACTTAGGAGGCAGAGGCTGAAGATTTAAGGCTAGCCTGATCTACATAGCCAGACCTTATCTCAAAACAACAAAAACCAAAGGTAATCCAGCGCTTGCTTCAGTCCTCCTGTGTTGGGTACAGACCTCTCAACCTTGACATGAGACAGGAGTCCTGCGTACAGTTTCAGGTACTAGAGACCACAGGACTGGCATGATACTTCCCAGGGTAAGAGCCTTCTGCAACTGGAAGGGGCCTACTGGAGGAAGCCCCTTAGTGGGCTTCAAGCAACTTCATGTTCCCATTCTACCTTGGCCTCTGACTTTCTGGGAAAGTGGCAAGCAGCTGGCATCTAGAAGTCTCAACAGAATCATAAGAATCATCACTCACCACTGGCGGAAAATGTCTAGCACATTTGATAGAGCACAAAATGCACATTTTACCTCCTCCTAACACCTCACTTCAGCATAGATGTTAAAATCACTGGTCTGCCATTGCTCATTTTGCAGCATTCCTTTTTAAAATTGTTCTATTTCTACTTAGCACTGTGTGTGTGTCCGTGTATAGTTTGTGTGGGGTGTGTGTGTGTGTGTGTGTGTGTGTGCGCGCGTGCACTTTCCACAATGTAGAGGTCAGAAGGCGACTTCGTGGAGCGGTTCTCTCCGTCCATCTTTACCTGGGTTCTGGGGATCGAACTCAGGTCTGTCTAGTTTGCATGACAAGTACTTTTACTCAGGAAGCCATATTGACAGCACGCTATTTCTCTTCTTAATGTAATAGTACTCCCTTTTACAACTGAAGATACCTCATATTTAATGAAGTATCCAGATTCAAGTGCTAGCTGCTTAGCCAGAGGCTGGGAACTAGGAAGATCCATCTTAGACACATTATTTTTCCTCCCAGTAGAGGGATAGGTCCCTGGGTTACGGGGTAGTCTCTGGTACCTGCACTAAGGCTTCCCTTAGTTGTACCCATGGGGGATTTTTGAAGTTTTTAATGACAACCAGAACAGACGACACACAAATGCACCTGGCATGTCTGTCCTGAATCTCACCTGCTGCTCCCCAGCTTGTCTGTCACTCTCATTGATGTTGGTTCCCAACCTTTCACCTACCTGCCTTCAATAGTTAACTGATGGATAGTTGACACCACATGAACAAAACTGAGCCTGCCACTCCAATCCCACAAATGCCCAGTTGGTCTAAACTATATGTGGGTATACCACCATTGGCTTTAGGAGTGGCTGTGTGTATTACTTTTCCATTGCTGTCTCAGTAACCACTACAAGCACGGCATAAACTACATTATTTTGTTATAGTTTTATGTTTCTGATGGTAAGCCCGAGTCTTACCTGCCTAAAATCATGGCCATGTTCCTTTCTGGGGACTCAAGGGAGACCTGGTTTCCTTACTTTCTGGGTGCAGGCAAATTGTGATTTCTTGAAGCTATAGGACTGCTAACCTTGGTCTTTACTGGCTGTAACTCAAGGCCCTTCTGGGTTCCTAGCAGCCTCCCTCCAGTTCTCACACACAGCCCCTGGATCTCAGAATCAGTAGGAAATTGTGGCAATGCTGCCGTTGTCCTCCCCGAGCTGGGCCAATATGCTGCAATATGGCATTTGATTGGATAGCCTGACTATCTCACAGCTCACACCTTAATCCAAGGTCCCTGCTTCTGTGTGCAGGAAAACCGTCATGGTTTGCAGGAGGCCAGAGTGTGAACATCTTTGTGTGGCTCACTCTGGCCAGTGATACATACATAAAGAGACATCTGCTGGGAACCAGACGAAAACATTGTTCCCTGATTACAGAGATGTTCGGATTTGCACCAGGCACATCTGCTTCACTTCAGATGATGTGGGTTGTGACAGATGTTAACCGCAGGAATGAAAACTGACGCACTAACAGCAGTGACCAATCAGAATGGAGAGTTTGGCCAGCTGGTGACGGTGCTGAGCGCTGAACCAACCCTACCTCCACTTCTGTACTCGTGAGATACTTAAATAGCCATTGCCTATTAGTTAAATGTTTTTTAAAATTTATTTATTATGTATGTAGTGTTCTGGGCACCAGATCTCATTATAGATGGGTGTGAGCCATCATGTGGTTGCTGGGAATTGAACTCAGAACCTCCAGAACAGCAGTCAGTTCTCTTAACCTCTGAGCCATCTCTCCAGCCCTAGTTAAATGTTTTAAACCTTGTAACTGAATTTCTCCTGGCTGTCTCTCAAACACAAGTCTTTGGATTGCTGGGTTCCTTTGCAGCACCCTAGATTCCTCAGTCCTTTCTCCTCCAGTCCCAACTTCACCCTTACTGTCAATCATGAGCTACTGGAGTTGCAGCTTCCCTACTCTGCCCACTCAAAGTGCCTGGTAGATCTTAATACCTCCATACACTGGCCCCCTAGTCATTCTCTGACTAGCCTTTAGTGCTACTATGTCGTTTCTGGTCCCTTCGTCAGAAATGCCTCTGGCCGGCCAGGTGTGATGATTCACATCTCTGGTCCTAGCACTCAGAAAGCTAAGGAAGGATGACTGCGGCAAGTTCGAGGCCACAGGTCTTTACACTGAGTCTTTATTGAAAGCTTTCCCACAATCCCACTGTTTTGGTTTTTTGAGACAGGATCACATATAGCTCAGGCTAGTCTTGGTCTTACTATGTAGCAGAGGCTAGCTTTGAACTTCTGATTTCTCTGCCTCTACCCCTGGATTATTGGGAATGTCTTTTAAGGAGGTGAGTGTGAAATCCATAAGTAAAGATGGTAACATAAGCAGTAAAAAGAATTCACCAGAACATGGGGAAAGCAGAGAGAATTTATTGAAATACACTAGAAGGAGGCAGAATGAGTTTCCAGAGAAGGAACATGGGCTGAGAGTGAATGGAAGGATTTTCTTTTTCCTTTCTCCCTCCCTCCCTCCCTCCCTCCCTCCCTCCCTCCCTTCCTCCCTTCCTCCCTCCCTCCCTCTCTCCCTCCCACATTAGTAGAGTCTAATAGAACATTGTGCTTTGTAATAGGCCTGGGATGAACTGGAAGCTGGTAATATAAAAATCGTAGTTATCTTCTCAAGAACTTTCCCATAGCTGACAACCAAGGTTTGCACTGTTTCTGCTGTCTGAGGATCCTGGGCTCTCTCCTTTACACTCTACAAAAGCCCAAAAGAATGAAATGCACTTGAGGGTGGAGAAGGAAGAAAGGAGCGAAAGCTCCAATTCTGGGCTGTGAATACTGACCTTTGCCTAGGGTCAGGGTGGGGCTCTCTGAGCGCTTCCGGTATGGAACTGAGCTCAGCTGCAATTGGACTTGAGCAAGCATCTCTGCTATAACTATCTCCTCTCCTCCCAGATCCCAGCCACACCCACATGATAACTGAAGCACCAGAATATTATTCTATTACATTCCAGAAAGGACAGCCTCCCAGGAACTGGGATCCTAGAAAGAAGCAAGCAGTAAATTGCAGAAACCAAAAGGCGCAAAGCCCTGCACTTTAGCTATCTTAACCTTTGGTTATGGATGCTGTGCTGACCTCAGTGGAAACTGGAGGGGACCAGCACAGCTTAGGGAACAAGAAGGACAGCAGGAGAATTAGCTGTGCTGCATTATAGTCTATCCTACTGTTGGTGCAGACCCTGTACCATATATGGACTGAGGCTCAGGACTAGCAGTCCTACCGATTTGCCCCAGGGATCCTCTTAAGTTTCATTTTGGGATTAGGTCATTGTTCCCAGGAAAAGGGAGACCCCAGAAAAGTTGGTGAGTATGAAGAAATTGAGATGATTTATAGTCTGGCAAAGATAAGGAGGAGGGCACAGCCTCGGTGCAGTCAAGCTGAGCCTGAGAAAGGCGTGGGAGGGATTCTTTGTAGAGGCTTCAAAGGGGAGCCGCAGACCCCTTCCGTGGACTCCCTCCAGCCACTGATGGCCAGAGGCAGACACAGGTCAGAGTCAGTGGGGCTGACCAGACTAACTCCGAAGTGTTGAATACAACAGTCAGTCTCTCTGGTTGTGGACGAACAGCTCTGCTGCTACTGAAGACACAGGGGCCCTACTGCCAACTGGGGATGGTCCAGGCTCTGAATTATTCTGAGGGCAAGGCAGGTTCATTCCCATGGAGCACAGCTCCTTATCTGACAGTCTCTTCCTATCTGTCCAGGCAGAGCCAGCCTAGTGTGATACAGCTAGGACCTTGGAATCTAAGGCAAGAAATGGGATGGAGGGGTGTGTGTGTGCGTGATGGGGTAGTGATGTCGGAAAATGGCTCTTAACAGATCCATTACATTATAAATGAAACAACTCTCTCTTTCTTCCTCTCTCTGTAATTTAGTTACTTTATCTCCCCCCACTCCCCCACCCCTAGCTCTTCTCTTTCTCCCTGCACTTCTTAATTGCATCCCACAGTCTGGAAGTATAGCGCACTCTACTCCACTGTGAGAATGAATGGTTTGCTATGCAAAACACAGGCAAATCTCACAAACACAATGCGGAGCAAAGAATCTAGACACAAAAGAGTACTGTGAAATCCCATTTATGTCAAGCTCACAACCAGGCAAAACCAGTCTGCGATGTTAGAAGTCAGGATAGTGGCTCCTTTGTTGGTCAGTGGTTGGAGGATTCCAGGGGTGCTGCTAATGTCCTCATTGTTTGTCCGGGCACTGTTTCTGTTGCTGTGGACATGCTGGCTATCCCCTGATGACCTGTGCCATTGCTGCATGTGCTATGTTTCAGTCTACTGTTCATACGAAGGAAGGAAGGCAGGCAGGAAAGAGGGAAGGCAAGCAAGTAGGCAACCAGAACGTAATTTTGTGAAACTGGGCTTTACAGGAAAAGTGAATGCCTGTGTACCAACCCCAAATAGAGTCTCAAATCTGGTGAGGCATACTTGAAGATTCGAAGCTCATTAGTCAGCCAGTCTAGTCTAATTTGTGAGCACCAGGGTAATGAGAGATCCTGTCTCCAAGAATAATGTAGAGAACAACAGTGCACCCTCATGCACATGTGTGTCTATCTGCATGAACATGTACATAAACCACACACTCTGTATATACATATACATAAATACACATATATGTATATACATATACATGCACACACACACACACACACACACACATAGCCTGCTACACCGGGCTGCCATAATAAATCATGACAAACTGGTTGGCTTTGGACAACAGAAATGTTTGTCTCACAGTTGTGGGCACTAGTAGTCTAAGATCAAGGTATGTCTACAAGGCTCTTCCTGGCCCAGTGAGACTGAGAAACAGCTTTCCCATGACAGTCTCCTCATGTCTGTAGCCTGAGGTGCTCCTGGCTTTGTTGTCTATCACGCCAGCACATGGCTCTGCTTGAGTCTCCATGGAGACTTCTCTTAGAACATGTCTGTGTCCAAACTTGTCCGTTTCAAAAGGACAGCAGTAGTATCTGTGAGAGCCCACTCCAGCAATTCCCTTTTAACTTGATGACCTTTGAAAGGTTCCACTTCCTGACAAGATCACGTTCTGCGCTGCTGGGGCTTAAGAAGAAGCCATCACATTTTTCCTTTAGCCACAGAATTCAGGACCGCTAGCTGCTGAGACCAACACTCAGGGCCGTTAGAACAGTCCCCCGACTCCATGCCCTGTTTGGTTAAGAATCCCAGCTGAAGACCCAACATCAAGAGATCGGGTACGTAGTCACAGTCTGTCATGGGTACACAGTGTCCCCTGCTCCCCAGGCACAATGGGTGTCCTTGCATTACTGGAGGCTTCAAGGAATAAGAAGGCAGGCTCTGGGCCAGACTGCCTGGCTCAGAATTGCCACTTCCGTCTGTCACCAGCTGCTTGACCCTCAACTTCTGTGTCTCGGTTTCCTCCTATGTAAAATGGGGATGTAGTAAGGAGTAAACGAGCTAACACAAGAGGAACTTCCAGCAGTGCCTGGAAGAGGAGGTCAGATCCTCTGGAACTGGCGCTATAGATGGTTGATAATTACCATGTGTGTGCTGAGAACCAATCTGGGGTCCTCTGGAAGACCAGCCTGTGCTTTTAACTGCTGAACCGTCTATCTTGCCCCTGTTTATTTATTTATAAAAATTTACTTTGCTATTTTGTGTGTGTGTGTGTGTGTGCACGTTGTGTGCATATGTGCATATACTTATCCATGGAGGCCAGCAGAGGGTATCAGATCCCCTGAGCTGGAGTTTTAGACATGTCGCTGAGAGTTCCTCAACATTCTTTTGTGTCCTGGAAGAATAGTAACCAGTCTTAACCACTGAGCTATCTCTACAGCCCTTGTCATCCCATTTTAGAGAGTGAAATACTGACTCCACAAAGTTGTCCTCTGGCCTCCACACACATGCTGTGACATGTGTGTCCACATACACACATCCTATGAACACACACAATTAATTAAAACAATACCGAAGGCAAGGTGGGTCTGTCTGCTAGTAATAGGCAGTCAGAACCTGAGTGAAATCTGTGCAGCTCCAGAGTCTGAGGTTTCAACCATTTACATTCAGTGATCTCTACAATGAGACAGAGAGAGAGAGAAAGAGAGAGAGAGAGAGAGAAAGACAGACAGACAGACAGACAGACAGACTGACTGACTATCTTGATATTGCTACTTTATAAATAGTTGAGAGCTTCCAGGACAAACGGGGTGACATTGTGAGCTCCCCAAGGTCAGGCAACAGTCCTTGCTCTCATCCCTCACTTCTCCCTCTGCACCCAGCACTAGACCCCCACAGGTGACCCATATGTTCCCATGGAAGGATCTGCTAGTCAGTTTCCAAAGAGCTTAAGAAGCCAGGCTCAGGAGAGGCAGATGCCAGGGGTGTACTGTGTAGCCAAGACCAAGGCTGGGGCCAGCAGGATTGTTTGGTAGTGATAAAGAGACAGAAGTCGTGGATGGCAGAACACAGAGGGACCACAGTGTCTGGTCACACAGACTTGTGACGGTTGTCAATTTTCAGGAAGAAAACAAACTCAAGGGGACAAGGCTGGCTCTTCCCACAGAGGCAGCCGTTCCTAGCAGGGTGCTGCTCCTGCAAGGGGTGCAGTGGCTGCCTGTTTTAAGATCACATCTTAGGTCTGAGGGGCAGAGCCCTTTGGCAGGCGTCGTCTGGGCCACTCTGACTCTGACAAGCTCTCATGATCACACATGGTTGTGGCTGGCAGCCCAGACAGACACGATTGTTTTGGCTTCTGTCGTTTCTATTTTTCTTCTATCACCAGACATGCACTCAAGGTCCTGGATCTGAACTCATCTGATTGGAGGTGGTGGCCAACCCAAGTACCTGCTGGCGCCCCCTGGTGGAAGAGCAAAGGATAAAAAGTACCATCTGGGTCAGGAAGGGATCAGAGAAGCAGTGTTGGGTCTTCCCAGCGACTTTAAAGAGCTGTGCTATGTGGCTCCCTGCTGTCTCCATAGGTAAATGATTTCCTGTGACTTAAGGGGCAGCAAACACAGCAGCTCTGCTTCTTCAAAGGACCTTCGTGAGGGAGGCAAAGAGTTGTCTCTTCACCTTGGCTTCCCTTAGGAGGCCCCACAGCCCTCAGGGGATCTAGAAGGTCATTGGTTCAGGGCTTTCCCAGAACGCAGGGCTGTGGCTTGAACAGGAGGCATTTACTCCCACAGAGTTGGAAGTTTTTTTGTTAGGTCAGCATCAAGGAGGTGTGAAAGTTATGCCCAATCTTGACAGTGGGGAGGGCAGGGGGACAGGAAGGGGATCCAAGTGCCTGGCTTCTACACTACCCGTACTCTAAGTATCTGGGATCTTGCACAATGTAGATTTGTAACTAGTAGGTCTGCTGTGATCTGAGGCCTTTCCAACTCCCTTTGCTGCGGGAGGACCACACTGGAGCTTAAATCCTCCGTCCTCCTAGCTTCCTGACCCACGCATAACAAAACAGAAGCTGAGAGACTGCATTTCCTGGGGATGGCTTACATGGTCTCAGGCAACTGGGAAGGGTGTATCATGAAGAGCTTTTGCTTTGGGGGGCTGGTGAGATGACTCAGCTGGGAAAGGAGCTTGCTGCTGGCCAAGCCTTATCATCTAAATTTAATCCCTGTAACCCACACGGTGGAAGAAGATAACTGGCCCCTGCTTAAAGTTTTTCTCTGATTTCTACTTGCAAACCGTGGCAATACACACACACACACACACACACACACACACACACACACACACACACACACCAAATAAGAAAGATTTTACATTTTTAGTTTATACAACTATATTTTTTAATTTTTCATTTAATTTAATTTTATTAACATTTTCTCATTTATTTTACATACCTACCACAGTTTCCCCTCCCTCCTCTCCTCTCATTGCCCCCCTAACTCTCACCTGCCCCATCCACTCCTCTGTCTCCATTCAGAAAGGGGCAAGCCTCCTATGAGAGTCAATATCAAGTTGAAGTAGGACCCAGTTCCTCTCCTGCATCAAGGCTGAGGGAGGCAATCCAACATGGGGAACAGGTTCCCAAAAGCCAGCTAAGTGCCAGTGACAGGTCCTGATCTCACTGCCAGGAGCCTTACAAACAGACCAAGTCACACAAGTGTCACACACATGTCGAGGGCCTAGGTCGGTCCCCTGCAGACTCCCTAGCTATTTTTCAAGAGTCCATGAATTCCTAGGAGCTCTGGTCAGCTGGCTCTGTGAGTCCCCCACACCCGTCATGACCGCGAGCCCCTCTCCCCATGCTCGTACAATCCCTCCTCCTCCTCTTCAACGGGACTCTCAGCCCAGTGCTTGGCTGTGGATCTCTGCATCTGCTTCCATCAGTTACTGGATGAAGGTGCTCTGTTGACAATTAGGGTAGTCACCAACCTGATTACAATAAATGATCAGTTCAGGCACCACCTCCACTATTACTAGGAGTCTTAGCTGGGGTCATCTTTGTGGAGTCTTGGGAAATTCCCAGGCATCAGGTTTCCCCCTAGCCCCAACTTGGCTTCCAGAGGTATCACCAAGTAAATACATTTTAAAACAGCAAGAACAGCAACAAACCCAAAGAAGGTTCACAATTATCAGCCCCCCACTCACTTGGCAATTTTATCAAATTAGCAGAGATGATAATATTTCAACTACTTTATTTATTTATTTTGCTTCAAAATACATTTTAAAAATAGTTTTGACAGACGGGTTCATTAGAACGGTTTAAAGCAGGTCTAAAATCAACTTTAATATGTCTGTGAGTTGTTTTTTCATTTCTTAAAGTTTCTGCAAATTAATTTACATTGCTTTTTATTTTTTTAAAAGTGTATACTTGAGGCCTCTTTTTTCCATGGGGCTAGCTGATCCAATGGAACCAATAATATCTAAGAGTTGAAACTGTAGATGTAGGTCCCTTCTGCAGGTAGCTAAACCTTCAGGGCTAGGGGAGGACCAGTCCTCTGGGGCTTAGAAGAAGAAGCTGGCAAGGCGGTATTGTTGAGTGTATGTTTGGCATTGAAAGGAGATAGAGAAGGCCAATGACAGGCACCCAATCTCTGCCTCTTCAGGTCATACTGACTGCTTGCTGACCCAGGTTCTGATTTATTTTAGTTTCTTTTTCTGGAAGCATAGCTGATTTGCATGAGTAGTTATCTGCATTTTGATGCATGCTTACAGACCAATGAGTAGATGATTGACATCAATGATCCATGGTCTTGTGTGTTTTTTAGATGGGAGAGGAAGCTTGGGTAGTGAGGATGGTGGAGATGGGGCATCCATAAATCACTTTTGCATTTCATGGGCTTGTCTATAAATAAGGCATCATCAATCTTGGACATACTTGGGTAGCAAACCTTTGGGTAAACATGCTCCTCTTTTATCAGATTTTATAATTTTGGAGGGATGGTCTGGACTTTTTGGCTTTTCAAGACAGGGTTTCTTTGTGTAGCCTTGGCTGTCCCTGAACTCTCTCTGTAGACCAGGCTGACCTCAAATTCACAGAGATTCGCCTGCCTCTGCCTCCTGACTACTGGGATTAAAGGCATGTGCCACCACCACCGCCCAGTTAGATTTTACTTTTTGAATAATTTTTTTCACAGTGATAGTCTAAGCATATACTACAGAGCAATGTTAGACATTCCCATTCCTACAGATAGCAGGAAGGTTTCCCAGGAAGTTTGGCTGAATAGTCATTGGCAGTTACTGGCTAACTAGTAGAAAGAACACTGAAGTAATAAGATTTGGGTGATTAAAACAGCAGAAGTGTACAAGGAATGAGAAACAGAGGACTCTGAAAGTAGCAAGATTCTGTTTGATTGAAGCGTCTGAGATGGCTATACAGATCCAAGCCCTTGATTTCTAATATTTGAAGAAACAGAATTCCAGGAGAATGCCTTCCATGGATCCCTTCAGCCACTGTGGGGATGAAGCCTGACCTTGAGTCCCAACCTTGGCCAAGTGGGTCTTCCCACTCAGTCCTTAGTCTTGCATGTTCTGGGATACAAAGGTAAATAGGAGGACCACTTGATCCTGCTTCTCGTCCTCCTTCTGCTAGGTTTTTGACTCCCTCTATCGCATCCCTTCAGGTGTCCAGCATTCTCAGGTTTGCTTCTGTGAAGAAAAGGTTGGAGAAATAACTGCTCACAGCTTAGAGCGTTAGACAGGCTCTGCCCCCGGCCAGAGTGTGACAGGCATTTGTCTTGTGAGGCTCTACTTCAGTGTTAGGGTGACCTGATTGATTACATCACTGACACCCCCTTAGCTTGGGCAGGGCCCCATCTCTGCAGCTTTACCCTGGCCCTGTACCTCTCCTTCACTCACCATATCATCTAAAGTGGCCAACCTTTGTCTTTGTTTAAAAAAAAATATGGGGCAAAGTTGGAGTTTGTTAAGAATAGGTTTTTGTTTGTTGATTGATTGATCGACTGAGACACCTAGCTGCCCTTATACTTGCGATGTAGCTCATGCTGGTCTTATGCTCACTTGAACACTCAGTCTCAGTCTTTGTGAACAGAGAAATTGCAGGCATGTGCTTCCTTACCGGTCTAAGAACAGCTTGTTAGGTTCTTGGAGAAAAGATCTCATGCAGTTCAAGGCAGCCTTGAACCTAGCAGGTGGTTGTGAGTCACCTCTAACAATTGTCTTCCTGTCTCCATTTCCTAAGTGCTGGGATCATAGTCATGTGTCACTATGCCCAACAAAAATGGTTTTAATGTAAAACTGTGATTTATTTTACATAAGTGTGTGCGTGCGTGCGTGCGCGTGTGTGTATATGTTTGTGTGTGTGTGTGTGTGTGTGTGTATGTGTGTAGCTGCTCAGGGAGCCGGTGGAAGACTTGGGATCCTCTGGCATGGGAGTTACAGGTGGCTGTGAGTCACTCAACTGGATGCTGGGAACTGAACTCCAGTCCTCTGAAAGAGCAGTTAAGTGCTCTTAACTGCTGAGCAACATCTCTAGTCCTAGGTTTTAATTTCTTTTTGATTAACATAGAAATGGGTTTCATAAAGACATTTTCATATCCTACAAGTTTATTAGTTACTTTGACCATATATATGTAAATGATTTTAAGTCTCCATATAAATGAGAGGGCATGATATTTTTTTCCTACTGTCCATTCTTTTATTTATTTATTTTTTTCCAGAGACAGAGTTTCATCATATAGCCTAGGCTGACTTCAAACTTGCTACTCAGCCCAGTCTACTTCCCGGCCTCTGCCTCCAGCGTGCTGGCATTATTGGCAAGTACTACCACACCTGGCCAGTGTTTATCTTTTGAAATCTGACTTCTTCGTTTTACATGATGCTCTCCAGTTACATTCATTTTCCTGCAAACCACGCGACTCCATTCTTCTTTAGGGTCAATTGGTAGTCCACCATGCAATTTACCCTTGACTTATTCATCCGTCGACAGACAGCGAGGCTGATTCCATGACTCCCTTGTTGTGAATAATAGACAAGGATGTGCCAGTCTTCCTCTTGTGTACTGGACTTAGACTCTTCAGGTATATGTTCAAGAGTGGCGTAGCTGGGTCACATGATGGTTTTATATTTACATTTTGGAGAAGCTTTCATACTGATTTCATAGTGGCTTGACCAGGAGCGTATAATTTTTTCAGAATATATGTTTTTCAGAACATATATATATATATGTATGTGTATATATATATATATATATATATATATATATATATATATATGAGTGTTTTACCTGCATGTATGTATGTATAACGTGTGTATCCCTAGGACAGTAGAAGCCAGAAAAGAACAACAGATCGTTTGAAGTTACTGGTGGTTGCAGTCGCTATGTGGGTACTTTTCCTCTGCAAAAGAAACACATATTCTAAGCCACTAAACCATTTCTCTAGCCCCTGAGCCAGTAACAATAGTAACTGCCTTTGAGACCTGACTCAGTGAGTAAGAGCACTCAATGTACAACCATTTGGACCCTGTTTGAATTGCCAGTACCCACAGAAAGGTAAGATGTAGCTGCAGGTGTTAGCTTCTAACCGGGGCTAGGAAGGGTGGAGACAAGATCACTGGCTGCCAGCCCAGCTCCAGGTGCAGTGAGAGACTCTGTCTCAAGGGAATACGAAGGAGGATGATTGGGCAGGACACCTGACCTCCACCTGTGCATATATAGATGTGCATAGATACACACACAAGTGCACATACCCCACATACCAGTTCTTACAGAGCGACCCCAACTCCCTACTTCCACCCCTACTTCACATTATCTTATTTTGTGTTGTAACCTGTTGGGTCTAATTTGTGATGCCCATATGCTAATGGGTGTAAGGCCATCTCCTGGGGTATTGCCAACTAATCAGGAACTTAAAAAACTGATCTTCCCTCACTTAAAAACCATCGGCTTTCCGTAGTTCCTCCATCAGGGGTAGGGTCCGTGAACCCCTTTTCCCTTCACTGCAGAATGCCGACTGGCTTGGTCATGTGCAGATCTCATGCTAGCAACCACGTGTGCTGTGAAGCTGTGAGTATAGCCGGACCAGGAGACACTGCTTCGCTCTGGTCCTCCCTGACCTCTGGCTCTTACAATATTTCCTCCCCGTTTCCACCATGGTCCATGGGGCTGGGCAGGTGGTGGCAATTTAGATATCACTTGTGGCTGAGCACTCCAGGGATGCTCTTCATCCTTTGAGCAGTTGTGAGTCTCCGCGTTAACTCCATCCACCGCATGAAGAAACTGTTCCAGTGAGGTCTGAGAACTGTATTAACATATGGACAGAGAGCTGCCAATTTAAAGGGAAGTTCGATGCTATGTCTGTGCCCACGTGGAAAAGCCACATGTGGTGGTTCACTTGCAACCCGCGTGTCGGACGAGCAGAGACAGGGAGACCTTGGAATCCCTGAACAGATGAACGATGAGCCCCAGGATCATCTCACCTATGGGTACAAATAGGTTTTATGATTTTGATAAACATGCACACAAACACGAGATTCTTGGGGAGATGGTTCTGTGGACAGAATTTCTGCCATGTAAGCATAAAGACTGGAGTCAGGTGGGCTTGGTGGTCTGCCTATAATCCCACAGCTCAGGAGATGGAGACAAGGGAATCCCCAGGGCAGGCTGACTACCTAGAGTAGCCCAATTGTGAGTTCAGTGTTCTAGAAGGGACCCTGGCTCCCACAGAAAGCAAAGGATGAAAACACAAAATGACAGCTTCTGGAATCTATATATACACGGGCACCAACACAGATGTGAACCAATGTGCACCATTGCCCACAAATGAACATACACACATGCACCCCCATACACACAAAACAAACAATATAGAAGGGAATATATGAGAAAAAGGAGCCACCTGTCTAGGAGGAGGAAGTTGGCTCTCAAGCAGGGATATATTGATGGAGACTGGAAGATCTACTTTTCAAAGGATGTGTGCTAGCTAGTTTCATGTCAGCTTGACACAAACTAGAGCCATTTGCAAAGAGGGAACTGCAATTGAGAAAATTCCTTCACAGTTTGGCCTGTGGACAAGTATGTAGAGCATATTCTTAATTAGCTATTGATGCAGGAGGGCCCAGCCCCATTGTGGGTGGTGCAATCCCTGGGCAAGTGGTCCTGGGTGGTATAAGAAAACAAACTGAGAAAGCCAGGAGGAGCAAGTCAGGAAGCAGTGTTCCTCCATGGCATCTACTTCAGCTCCTGCTTCCGTGTTCCTGCCCTGACTTCCCTGAATGATGGAAAGCTATAAGAAGAAATAAACCCTTTCCTCTCCAAGTTGATTTTGTTTTTGGTGTTTTATCACAGCTTCACCTGAGAAGAATTTCTGGAGTTCAGGGTGAGGGCATGGGAAGAGTAAGAGAATGGCTTTCATTCAGGAATTTGGTTGAGAACCAAAGATGAAGGAGACAACTTTAGAAAAAAGGAGACCATCTCTTGGGTCACCTTTAGCTTTTTCCTGAGGTCTTTCTTCTATTCTGCAGACAATCTGAGGCTATGACTATGGTGAGACAATATTGGTCCCTCCAGGGTCCTACGGTAGCACACTGAATGATCATGCCAGGGCAACAGTGTCTCCTCCAGTGTCCTATGGTAGTATACTGAGTGAGTTTGTTTGGTCCAATAACAGCAGAGTCTCTTCTCTTTCCCCAAAGTTAGTATTTTTAAGTAACCAACAGAAACAGACATGGAATTCCCAATTTATAAAGCCAATAAAAAGTGTAACGATTACAATCCGAGAGAGCCACAAAGAGGAAGAAGCATCAGGGTTGCTGTGACACATCCTCATGGTGTTCTCCAAGGTCCCTTCCTGCAGATTGTTACTTGAAAACTCTATCTCCAGTCTGTCTACTTTTCCTCCAATGACACACTCATCCAGCAGGTAGTGTTGGATACTGACTCAGGGCACAAAGCAGGCCCCGAGAATCTAAAGGAGATTAACATAGTCTGTATCCAAGGAGGAGTTCACATGGGAGAAGATCTCACTGCACTGCGATGTGATGTACTATTGCAGAAGATTGGTCAGGAAATAATGGGGCCTCATAAGGTTCAGCCACGAATGTCCCACATCTAGAAGAGGCTTGAACGAAAAAGGAGCTCTGACTTGCCCTTGCATCTGAAACCACTCTTTTGTTCCACCCATTTTGGACCACGGTCTCAAGGTGGAACTATGGAAATTTTTTCACTATGCCCAAACATCTAACTGTCCTGGGCTCAGTGCAAAAGAACACACTTGGTTTGGTGTGCCAGCTAGTTTTTAATGTCAACTCGACACAATTTAGAGTCATCTGAGAGGAGGGAACCTCAATTGAGAAAATATCTTCATATGATCAGGCTGTAGCTAAGTCTGTAGTACATTTTCTTAACTAGTGATTGAGGCAGGGAGGGCCCAGTCCATTGTGGGTGGTGCCACCCCTGGACTGGTGGTCCTGGGTTCTATAAGAAAGCAAGTTGAGCAAGCCAAAAGGAGCAAGACAGTAAGTAGCTCTCCTTCATCGCCTCTGCATCAGCACCTGACTCCGGGTTCCTGCCCTGTTTGAGTTCAAACTTCCTTTGATGATGAACAGTAATGCGGAAAAATAAACAAAATAAACACCAAGTAAAACCCTCCCAATTTGTTTTTGGTCACAGTGTTTCCATACAGTAATAGCAACACTAACTAAGACAATTGTTCTCTGAGGTTCTCGAACAACCACGATGCTGGGAAGTTTATAGTGGGTTTTAGGTTTCTTGTGGTTTTCAGATTAGAAGAGGAGATGAATACCCTCACACAATCTGTACTGGGCACCCTTTCCCTCATTTATAAGGTGGAAGGAAGGAGGACAGACTGTATATTCCACCTGTTGAGCTGCCTCCCTACCAGTGTTCTCTACTGAAAAGAAAGTGGCAGTCTTGGATCTTTTTTGTATTTCAGAATCTCAGCACCAAGGTCACCTATCTACATGTCCTGTTGGTCTGTTGGGTCCTCCTTAAGAAGTTGTGATGGCACAGAATTCCATGATGAATATTATTTTCTGACACCAGCCCTGTGAGAGTAAATTCAGCACACTTGAAGCTATCACACAGTAAAAGACACAATGGTCAGCTGAGGAATTCTAGAAATATTATGTTAGAACCTGCCATTGTTCAGAAGAGAAGTCTTGAGATGAAATGTTGGTTTGTGGCAGCCCAGGAAGTCTGCTGTTCAATTGCTCTGTCTCTTGGTAAGTCAGTTGGCTTCTTTTTACTTAGCCTCAGCAGCGGGGAGGTTAGAGCAGTAACAGCCCATGTCCAGCTGGACACTGGTCTCTTCCGTAAGTGCTGCATCTTTGTCCTACAGACTCAGGTCCCTTCTTCATCTTTCCCGACATGTGGTAAAACAGCACTGTGGTGCTTTGGAACACCATCTATAAGACTCAGTTAGCATTTCATACTGTTTCCCTCTCTAGGTGATGCCCTTGGCTACCAGAGAAGACTGAACTCTTCAGGGGTTCAAGCATGCGTTGTCCATTTTGGTCCTTAGTGTCTCCTCCTACTTTCAAAAGGCAGTGCAGTCAAACAAGGGGTGGGTAGTCTACTTTTGCGCGTGTGCGTGCGCGTGTGCGTGTGTGTGTGTGTGTGTGTGTGTGTGTGTGTGTGTGAGTAGGGCCCATTCACCTCAGTCACGGGAGAGTGAGAAAGGCTGGGCAGGCTGTTTGGGTGGGCAGCATGTGGTTCACAGCTGCTGCGAAACCTTCACAGACCCGAGACCAAGCACGTTTGAAAGTTGATGCCTTGCAGGGAAGGAAACCAGCTCTCATTAAAACTGCATGAAGGGTCATTACCATTTACTTAACCCCAGCTTGGACTATGGAGACCTCTAGGCTCTGCTGGAGCCCTTTTACTTGGGGGAAATTTAATCGTTTTTACCGCATTTTACTACCTTACCCAAGAGAGTTTTTCTCGAAAATGACAACCGTGAGAACAACATGATTTATTTCTTCTCACTGCAGCCATTTACTCAGGTAAAGTGATTAGAATTTCATCTGCTAGAGGTGGGATAAAAAGTTGGAGTTCACATTAATTATCCATCGAGAGTGTCATAATGCTCACGCTCAAAGGCAGGATTTATTTTCCTGCTTAGACATGCTCTCCCTTTGTAGCCACCAGGAAACTCACTAGTTAGTCCAAGCCAGCATCACATGAGCCACCACATCCGTGAATGCACTGGCTGCTTTCTGTGTGTCTGGGCTACGATGAGTGGTTTCTGCACACAAAGAGTTCCTTGTTTGGTCAAAGATATGGACACAAGGGTTGACCGTTGGCAGTGCTGGAGGAGCTGTGACGGGAGTCTACACTGTCCTTAATCTAGCCTTGGAGATGTGAAAGAATACAGTCCATGGCTGGGTGGCAGTGGCGCATGCTTTTAATCCCATCACTCAAGAGGTAGAGGCAGGCGGATCTCTGTGAGTTTAAAGCCAGTCTGGTCTACAGAGTGAGTACCAGGACAGCTAGAGCCACACAGAGTAGCCATATCTTGAAAAACAAACAAACAAATAAAAAACCAAAAAAGAAAAACAACAAACCCAAACAAACAACAACAACAACACAACAAAGCAACAAAGTATGGAGGTATGGAGAGAGAGAGAGAGAGAGAGAGAATCATGTGAGATACATGAATGAGCAGAAGTTTTGGCATGAGTTAAAGCAGCCTGCATCAGACAGGAAAACTGTTCAGTGCCCTTGTGAGAGAATATGGATTTTAGTAACTGAGAAAATTTCACTCAAAATGGAATTCAGATTATCAAGTACACACACATGCATGTATATGTGCATGAGTATGTACTGTCAGGGAAAAGGCAAGAAGGGAGGGGAAGAGGCCAGCAAGGCCAGATAACTAGAGGGCTCATAAGCCAGCGAAGGGGTTTTGCTACACAGGCCTGGAGCCTTAATAGATTGGATTGTATTAGAGACAGCCTTACCTCTGTCTCACCGTCACTGCTATGCCTGTCAGTCTATGCTGCATTCACGGTTTACACAAACCTTCCCCTAACAGGAAGCTCAAGACCCACATCCTAGCCTGTCTCTCTTTTAGCCATATCAGCATGCAGGTAACCATTTTTGTACTCACAGATAGTGTATTATTTCCCTCATATCATGTGTATTAATCATGCACAGGTTTGTATGGCTAGTCAACTGGCTGTGTGTGTCTTATATTTACAACAGGGTTGCTAATACTGCTCAGATAGACGTGTCTTTATGTATTTCCCTAGTGAGCTATTAAAATAAAGATCTTGATAGTTGTGTGTGTGTGTGTCTGTGTGTGTGTGTGTGTGTCTGTGTGTGTGTGTGTGTGTGTGTGTGTGTATGGTCATGTAATACAGGTTTTGCTATATGATCCAGACTGGGCTCAACCTAAGTAGCTCAGGCTGAGGTGGGACCTAATATTCCTGTCTCGGCTTCCTGAGTGCTGGGATTAGTGATGTGTGTCACCACCCCCAGCGTCACATAGCATTTGAAAATTTCTAGGACACACATAGTTTCCTTCATAGACACAGACAAATACATGACAAATGGATATATTTTGATAAAACTTTCTAAAACAGGTGGCAGGTCACCTGTGTCCTGAAGTTTATAGTCTGATGACCCATATCTCACAGAAGCCAACATATAACAGATGTCTAATTAAGATGAATGAGGCAATTACAGATACAAAGACTCAATGTTCTGGAGTATTAACAAGTAAGACTACTTTCCACGATTATTGTTAATGATCTTTTAAAAATATTTTATCTATTCTCCTGCATTAATTCTGAAAGTCTAAATCCTCTGTTTGAGCCATGCCTTGAGCCTCAAGTTTGTAAGGGTTGTGAATATGGAGGTAAATAGGTAATGGGCAGTGGCTCTTGTGATAGAGACAGTGTCTGCCCCTGGGAGTTGGTGCGCACCCATGATGTGTGGAGACATGCCATTACGATCTCTCTGGTGCTTTGCTGTTCAGATAGCTCTTTGCCCAGATATCTCCTATCATTGCTCTTGAATTCTGACTTCCATGCAGTCCTGAGAACTGGACACACTTTTTGCAGATTGCTTGCTTGTGCTTTCCCAGTCCTTGTCTCCTCCTGTTAACCTGAGGTCTCTCCAGGGTTGCCTTTACATCTCTGTTTCTCTCTCCCAGCAATCTGGTCACCGCTGACATCGTCTCCAAGAAGTGGCAGGGGAACATGTCTTCTCTTCCTCTTCATTACCAGAACCTTCCTTATGACTCCACTTGTGGAATCCTAGACTTTTTCCAGCCTGAACCCCCAAAGCTTCTAGGCTCTGCTCGCTATGCAGATTCAAGGATGCTCTCACATTTTTACATTTGTTACAGCAGCAGGCTGATGCTGTGGAGTATTCCTTTACCCTGTGTGAAGATGTGTCACTGTGAATGATTTAATAAAAAGTGGAATGGCCAATAGCTAGGTGAGGGTATAGCAGGGACTTCTGGACAGAGAGAGCGCTGGGGAGAAGAAAGGCAGCCAGCCAGATGCAGAGGAGGCAGGATGGCAATACAGACTAAAGTTAACCAAGCCACACATAAAAGAACATACATTTAAAAATATTTAATTTTTAAATTAAAGTTTTGAATTTAAGTTATAGGAACTAGTTAAGAACAAGACTTAGCTAAGGCCAAGCTTTTATAATTAATAATAAGTCTCCACATCGTTTCTTGTGATCTGGTGGCCCAAAGGGGGAAAATATGTCTATAGACTGATTTTTCATTCCCTTTTGTGCCTTAGATAATTTTAAAAAATTGAGACAGGATCTTGTTATGTAGTCCTTGGCGGCTTTGAGCTTGTACCCTTTCCACTTCTGCTGCCCAAAGGCTGGGATTACAAGTATGCATCACCACACTCTGCTTTTCTTAGACCACTTTTGTGTTACTATGATAGAATACCCAAGACTTGATATTTTATAATAAAAAACCAGAGTTTAATTTGTGAGTCTAGAGGCTAGAAAGTACAGGGGGAATACAGCAAGGGAAATGGAGAGAGAGAGAGAGAGAGAGAGAGAGAGAGAGAGAGAGAGAGAGAGAGAGAATTGAATTTTTTCTCTTATTCAGAATTCACCCCCATGATAACTAACCCACACACTGGATAAGGCCAGTTATCCATCCTGAGGACAGAATCTTCATGATGCAGTCACCCGTCAAAGGCCATATGTCTTAGCATTATTGCATTGGGGAATAACTTTCAGACACATGTACAATAGTGCCATCCTATAGTGTGGAAATCAAGTCTAGAATAAATAACTGGCATGAGACGAGGTATTTGTAATTGCTCATTTAGAACAATTCAACCTGGGATTCAAATCTAGAGCTGTCTGACTTCAAATGATGGGGAGTTTAAGGTTTAGTTTGGTTGAGCTTTATTCCATGGATCAAAGATGTTTTATTTTATTTTTTAAAAATTGAAGCTGAGTCTCACCCTTTAGCCCAGGCTGGTATGAAATGCAATATATGTAGCCCAGGCTGGTTTCAAACTTGTGATCCTCTCTGCCTTAGGCTTCTTAGTGCCAGAGTCACAGGCTTGAGCTACCACACGTGGCTTCACAGGTACCTTAGAACCTCCTTCCCATCATGGTTCCTCATTCCTTTCATGTCCAGGTTGACAGGTTACTCTATACTTTGTCTAGAGTGGTCGGCCTGCAGCAAACGTGTGAAACACTGGATAAAGAAACGGGTGGGGACTCGGTGGTTAAGAGCACTGGTTGCTCTTCTAGAGGACCTGGGTTTAATTCCAAGTCCCCACTCAGGGCTCACAACCATCTGTAACTCCAGTCCCAGAGCTTCCAACACCCTCTTGTGCCTCTGAGAGTACCAGGCATGAATGTGGTGCACAAACATACATGCAGACAAGACGCTCATACACATGAACTTTTTTTTTTTCAAAGAAATGAGCACAGCAAAGTTACTCTAGGCAAAGGAGGAGGGGCACCCCAGGGTGACTGCATCACTCAGACACTGGCTAGCAGAATGTCAGCTATGCAGTGAGTAGGTCTAGTGTTTCTCACTCATACCCAGGTTTTATGGTAATAACTTGTGGGCTGGAGTGAAATGGCTCCTCTCCCATGGCCCATTTGAGGAGCAAAATGAATGGCTCCTTACATAAGGCTCCCTTGTACAGTTTGACCAAGCGCACGCAACCCAGCCCCCAAAACACAGGCGCATGGCCAGGTTTAAAAACCACCAACCAACCTGTACCCAGAAACAGCCATTCATTTATCTCTGTAGGAACGGCGCGACTTCACCAATGTTCCAAGCCAAACTGTGCAGAGTGAAAAACAAACACCAGCAGCTCGCTTGCGTGATGTTTCCAGGAATCACCCTGCCCAGTAACGAAAACAACGCCCAAGTCTGCACGTTAGCCAGTTCAAGTCTGAGAGTGAAACTCTGCATCGGGGGGAGGGGGCCGACGTTATTTTACTGTTTAAAAATACAAATATTAATGAAAATTCCTAAGCAATAGGCTAGAGCCTCAAGAGAAAAAGTTCTCAGAATTTCTGTCCTAATATCGAATGGCCACTCTAGAGCCAAGGCGGCAAATGACAGCTACAATGGTTGTGTGCGAGTGTCAAAAACTGGAAAACTAAGAATCCCCTGATGAGGAGAGCCTTAAACTACAGAAGCCAGCAGCCGTGCTGAGGAGCCGCACAAAGCTAGGAAAGGGGAGGGACCGTACCAGTCGGTGCTCAGCTCCCTTGTTTCTGGTAGATTAGGAAAAAAATTCAACGGCACAAAACTAAGTACAGTTTGGACACACACACACACACACACACACACACAAACACACACACACGCATCAGGAAATGAGGGTGGAACTAAACTTGAGCATCTCTGTCTTTTGTGGGAGCAAACGTCCTGGATACTTGGAAAATTGGTAGGAGTGACTCCTTTGGAAAGGACAGAGTAGAATGGGGAACAGAGCAGGGATTTCAGGATTGCAATCAGAGACATGTGCATGCATCTGCTTCCTAATTAGAAATTAGTGATAATTATAAAATAAACTATGACAACATAACTTTTTGAAAAAGATCTTCTTGTTAGTAATGCGAGAATCCTACTTAGACAGCCTGGCAAATTCATGCTGGAAAGAAATCTCTCTCCCCTTAGATGGTGCCCAGGGCTGAACCCTTGGCCCTACAAATGCTAAACATATTATAGGACTTACATCCTCAGTCCCAGAAAAATTATGTTAAAGAAGAGTTTGTAAAAAACCATTGTAATTGTAAAATATTGTTTTGATACTATTAAATCAGCAACAAAATGAAATTTTGAAGACTTTTTTATGATAATTATTCAATTTATTTATTCATTCATTCATCTTTTTTTTCTGAAACGATGTCTCATGTGGCCAAGGCTGGTCTCCCACTTGCTCTGTACCTGAGGCTGCTCTTGAATGTCTGATTCTTCCATGTCTACCTGGCAGATGCTGAGAGTATAGGGATGTGTCACACAGCTTGAAAATGTTGCCATTGGGAAATATTTAATAATTATACTGGAGTAATAAATATCTCCCCCTAAATTTAGTAGTATTGAGAAATATCCGGTGTTTTGTTTTATTTTCCAAGTTAAGAACAGTTACTGATTTTTTTTTTAAAAAGTGGTAATGGGAACTTCTGTCGGTGAGAACAGAAAAAATATGAGTAAATTGTCCTATGATATAGCAGACTTATGTGATCAAAACTTAATTAGGAAATTCAGCAGTAGATTGAAATCATTGTGAAAGATGGACTATGTTCCTTGGTGATACAGTGATGAACACACCTTTCTGAATTAAGTACAAAATCAGGAAATCCCAATGGAATTTCATCTTCTTAACTCTAATTTGAATACATGATTCTGAATTCAAAAAACAGGTTGATGAGATTAAATCAAGATCCTTCTTTTCTTATTTACTTTTATTTTATTTTACATACTATCTCAATTTCCCCTTCCTCTGCTTCTCCTGTTCCCCCAGCTCCCCTCATCCCACCTAAGATGCGACGTCTTGACTTATGCTATTTTAAAGTACAGCATGCAGAGCTTCAAATTTTGTATTTCTATTTTTGACAGAAAAATCAAATGGATTGGTGCAACAGAATAGAATATGACCTGCAAGTCGGTTTGCCTGTCTGCCTAATAATGGATGAAAAATATCACACTCCAATGAGGAAAGGAAAACATTGTTTCCATTGATATTTTAAAAGTTTCACCAGGCCTGAGAACTTACACCTGTAACACCAGCACAAAGGAGTCTGAGGTGGGAGACTTTTGAGTTCAAGGCCAGCATGGAGTATGTACTGAGTTCCATGCTAATGTGAGCTACATAATAGGGGGTTGTCTCTAAATAAATAAATAAATAAACGAACAACTAACTGCTTAAAGGAAGCCAACAAGAGGGGTAGAGGTGAGGGGGGACATGAGCAAAGTGTACTCACATGTATGTGTAAAATGTCATACTGGAACCCACCATTTAGTACACTAATTAAAATAATAAAGCTGTTCTTTAAAAATTGAAAGGTTGCATTTTGAGGACAGAGAAAAGTGTGTGTTTTAGGGAGTTATTTTTTGATTTTGAAACACGATTTCTTTATGTAGCCCTCGCTAACCTAGCACTCACCATGTGGATCAGGCTGACCTTAAACTCCCAGAGATCCTCCTGTCTGTCTCCCAAGCGCTAGGATTAAAGGTGTGCCTTACCATGCCTGGCCTGGATGGTCAAGTTGTTAAGGGTTTCTGGGTTGTAAAATTTCAGGGAAAGAACCTGAGAGTCTTGAAGCCTGCATATCTGTATATCTGCTTGCAGGACTTGTGTGTGTGTGTGTGTGTGTGTGTGTGTGTGTGTGTGTTTTCTCAAATATATGTAGAATGCAAAAAGTGTTTCTTCAACATATATAACAGAGCAAATCACACAGCAATCCTTCCAACACCCAGCAGGTTGCCTCCCTCTCTGCTCAGAGTTGTTCAGTGACATCTGTAGTATTCTAAGCAAAGAGCAGAATCCAGTGGCCCTACCTCCCCAGGGCTCCCTCTCTCTGCCTTCTCTTTTGTTTAAGTGACTCCAGCTTCACTGCTACTTTACCTTCAACCCACCCAGCAGATGCCAGTGCCTGGCCTTCACATTAACTCTTCCCATGGCCTCTAGGCTCTGCTCTTTACTGTCTTCAGACCTCTTGCTTTTTAATAGGGTTGTCCCTTTGCTGGCACTGATATATCCTCTTGAAAAAACATAATGTATAGGACACTAGAGAGATAGCGCAGTGGTTAAGGGCACTTGCTGCTCTTGCAGAGGATCCAGGTTCAGCTCCTGGCACACCCATGGCAGCTCACAACCACCTGTAATTCCAGTTCTAGGGGCTCTGACACCCTCTTCTGACCTCCACAGGCACCAGGCACACATGTGGTGTCCTTACACACATACAGGAAAAATACCCATACCCCTAAATTTAATTGTTTTAAAATTAAAATTAACACATTCAAATTAACAGCTTTTATTGTTTATCTTTATACATGAGAGTCATATTTTGCTCGTCGTCACTCAGCCTTCCCTGATACCCTTGCCCCTGGGCTGCAATAAACCCCTTTTCTTCTAAGTCTCTTCTTGTCATAGTGTTTAATACTAGCAACAGAAATGAAACCGAGAACTGAGAAAACAGACGTGCCACTGATGCACTGTGTGTTTGCTTTTTCTCTGTTTGCATCCCCCTGCGCTTTGAGCCCAAGCTCTTCAAGGGTAGAGACTGTGCCCAGTTTGATCGTTCCTATATTCCCTGAATCTGCAGCGGTGTCTACATCTTATATTCAGGGTATTTGCTAAGTGAATAGTTCAACATACGCACTTGTGAATTTGAATGTAAACTGTCATCCTGTGTTTGAGCACTTGGTCCCCAGCTGGTGGCGCTGTTTGAAAAGGTTGTGGAACCTTTAGGCTGTGGAACCTCACTGAGTATGGGTCACTAGAGGCAGAATTTGAGACTTATAACCCAGCCTCCCTTCCTGTACAGCTTTTTGCTTCCCGTGTGTGAATGCAATGTGACCAGTCAGCTTCCTGTTTACGCCACCATGCCTTGTCCGACTGCTGCCAGGACTTTCTCACAATGATGAAATGATACCCTCAAAACGTGAGCTAGAGTGAACCCTTCCTTCCTTCCTTCTTTCTCCCTCCCTCCCTCCTCCTTCCTTCCCCCTCCCTTCCTTTCTCTCCCTCCTTCCTTCCTTCCTTCCTTCCTTCCTCCCTTCCTTCCTTTTTCCTTCTTCCTCCTTCCTCCCTCCCTCCTCCTTCTCCCTCCCTCTCTCCCTTTCTCCATCCCTCCTTCCTTTCTTCCATCTTGCTTCCTTTCTTCCTCCCTCTCTCTCTCCCTCCTTCCTTCCTTCCCTTTTCCTTCCTTCCTCCCTCCCTCCCTCCCTC